>JAJIBD010021601.1:0-73248 GCA_021461705.1 Cryptotis parvus
ATTTTTTAATTTTTTTAATTTTTACAATTACAAAGATATACAATTAAAAAGTTCATATTTGGGTTTTGGTCGTACAGTGTAGCAGCACCCATCCCGCCACCAGTGCCCATCTCCCACCACCAACGTCCCCGGTTCCCTCCCCCTCCCCCAGCCCTCCTCCATGGCAGGTTCTTTATTTCTTTTCCATTTCTCTATCTTTCTCTTTTCCTTCCTCTCCAGACTATGGATTACAGAACATACATTAAAGGGTTGTCATGTGTATCCTTTTGCCTCTATTTAATGCTCAGTTCTAGGTTGGCATTAGTACCCTCACAATTGTTAGCACACTGTTCCATTTTCTGTCTTACCTAGCCTCCTGACTCCCGCACGTTTGTGATAATTTCCACCTTTGACAGGACCTCCTGATGTATGTTTCACTTGACCTTGGATATTGGTATCATAATATGTACCTATATATTTATGTTATGCAGATAAATGCAGTCATTCTGTAACTGTCTCTCTCCTTCTGGCTAATTTAGCTCAACATAATCTTCTCCATGTCCATCCATTTGTAGGCAAATTTTATAACTTCATTTTTCCTAACAGCTGCATAGTATTCCATTGTGTAGATGTACCAAAGCTTTTTTATCCAGTCATCTATTTTCGGGCACTCGGGTTGCTTCCAGATTCTGGCTATTGTGAATAATGCTGCTATGAACATAAAAGTAGGGATGGTGTTTCCGCTGCGTATTTTTGGTTTCCCAGAGTAGATTCCCAGGAGTGGTATGGCTGGGTCAAATGGGAGTTCAATTTCTAGTCTTTTGGAGGAATGTCCATATTGTTTTCCAGAAAGGCTGTACCAGGCCGGCATTCCCACCAACAATGGATGAGTGTCCCCTTTTCCCCACACCCACGCCAGCACTTGTTGTTCTTGTTCTTTTGAATATGTGCCAGTCTCTGTGGTGTAAAATGGTATCTCATTGTTGTTTTGATTTGCATCTCTCTGATGATTAGTGATGATGAGCATTTTTTCATATGTTTTTTGGCCATTCGAATTTCTTCCTTGCTGAAGTTTCTGTTCATTTCTTCTCCCCATTTTTTTTATGGGGTTGTTTGTTTTCTTCTTGTAAAGTTCTACCAGTGCCTGATATATCCTGGATATTAACCCTTATCAGATGAGTATTGGGTGAATATTCTTTCCCATTCTGTGGACTGCTTTTGTATCTTAGTCACTGTTTCTTTTGAGGTGCAGAAGCTTTTTAGTTTCATGTAGTCCCATATATTTATCTTTTCTTCTAGTTGCTTTGTTAGAGATGTTTCATCTTTGAAGATGCCTTTAGCTTCAATGTCATGGAGGGTTTTTTCCTATATTTTCTTCAATGTACTTTATGGATTCAAGTCTGATATTGAGATCTTTAATCCACTTTGATCTGATTTTTTGTGCATGGTGTTAGACACAGGTCCAAATTCATTTTTTACATGTCGCTGCCCAGTTTTCCCAACACCACTTATTGAAGAGGCTTTCCTTACTCCATTTTAGACTCGTTGCACCTTTATCAAAGATTAAATGATCATGTGTTTGAGGTTGGGTGTCAGGATACTCAATTCTATTCCATAGGTCCACGGGTCTGTTTTTTTATTCCAATACCATGCTGTTTTAATTACTACTGCCTTATAGTACAGTTTGAAGTTGGGTAAGGTGATGCCTCCCATCTTCTTTTTCCCGAGGATTGCTTTAGCTATCCTTGGGGGGTTTATCGTTCCATACAAATTTCAAGATTGTTTGGTCAATTTCTTTGAAGAATGTCATGGGTATCCTCATAGGGACTGCATTGAATCTGTATAGAGCTCTAGGGAGTATTACCATTTTGACAATGTTGATTCTCCCCATCCATGAGCAGGGAATGTGTTTCCATTTCCTTGTGTCCTCTTTTATCTCTTGGAGCAGTGTCTTGTAGTTTTCTTTGTACAGGTCCTTTACACACTTGGGTAAGTTGATTCCTAGGTATTTGATTTTCTGTGGCACAATTGTGAATGGAATTGTTTCCCTTAATATCCCTTTCTTCTCTTTCGTTATTTGTATATAGGAAAGCCACCGACTTTTTGGGTGTTGATTTTGTATCCTGCCACTCTACTATATCGTCTATTGTTTCTAGGAGTTTTTTGGTAGAGAGTTTAGGGTTCTCTAGGTATAATATCATGTCATCTGCAAATAATGATAGCTTGACTTCTTCCTTGCCTATCTGGATGCCCTTGATGTCCTTTTTCTTCTCTGATTGCTATCGCAAGTACTTCCAGTACTATATTGAATAAAAAAGAGGTGAGAGTGGGCAACCTTGTCTTGTCCCTGATCTCAGGGGGAAGCTCAACTTTTCCCCATTGAGAATGATGCTCGCTGTGGGCTTTTGGTAGATGGCTGTAACTATCTTGAGGAAAGTCCCTTCAATTCCCATTTTCTGGAGGGTTTTAATCATGAGCGGGTGCTGGATCTTTTCAAATGCTTTCTCTGCGTCTATTGATAGGATCATATGGTTTTTATTTTTTCTCTTATTGATATGATGTATTATGTTGATTGACTTGCGAATGTTGAACCATCCTTGCATACCCGGGATGAATCCTACTTGGTCATGATGTATAATCTTCTTGATGAGTCTTTGGATTCTGTTGGCTAGTATTTTGTTGAAGATCTTAGCATCCGTGTTCATCAGGGATATTGGTCTGTAGTTTTCTTTCTTTGTGTTGTCTCTCCCTGCTTTGGGTATCAGGGTGATATGTGCCTCGTAGAAGCTGTTTGGGAGTGTTTCTGTTTCTTCTATTTCCTGGAAGAGCTTGAACAGGACTGGAAGTAGGTCCTCCTTAAAGGTTTGGTAGAGTTCACTAGGGAATCCGTCTGGACCTGGGCTTTTGTGTTTGGGAAGTCTTTTAATTACTGTTTCTATTTCCTCAATGGTGATAGGCTTATTCAGGTATTGGAGGTCTTCTTGTTTCAGCCGTGGGAGGTTATATAAACCTGGTTTTCTTAATGTCACTCTTCATCCTTTATGGTAGAAGATGTTTATGTTTCTGTGTTGGGAAACATGATTAGATACACGATTATAAAACTAACTAAAGAGTCCTTTTAAATATAGAAATTCTGTATAACTAAAAGCTAGCTCAGTATTGGAAAATGTCATTTAAAAATAACTGAAGAGTAATGGACAAATTAATTTCAGCTTAATTAATTTTGTGGTGTGGACAGCAGACCTGCCTCATAAAGCAACAGTCCTGGCCATGCTTTTGACTGAATTGTGCCACAGTGATGGCTACCATTTTTTTGAATGGTCTCTTGGCATTGTGTATTTTATTTAATTCTTATTCATCAAGATGGGTATTATCTTCTGTTTTCATAGATGAAAATACTTTGAAACAGAAGTGAAATAATCAGGTGATGAAAATAGGATACAAAAACCCCGGTTCTTTTAATACTGAAACTCGTGCTTTCTCATCGTCACATGCTTCTGCATGATTCTATGTCTACTTTCTTGATAATGGGAGGAAAGTTATACTGTATTTAATAGGGGCACTGCCAGTATGAACCCCAAAAAAATTAAACAGGAATTTTTACATGCACACAATTTTCACATGCAGTAAACCATTAAGATCAAGAATCGTGACTTTCTAAACTAGTACTCAAACCTGGTTTCCCAGTTTTAGGTTGTTGAACCACTGAGTTCACCATTTACTTCAGACTCCAAAGTCCTTTGAGCAATGACTTGGGGTTAGGGTATATTGGCTTAATTTATAACATGGCAGCCACTTACATAAATTGGCACAGAACCTCTGGGAAGAGATCGTTAAATGTCCTTAGTTTCTAATTTCACAGATTTAGAGGAAGGAATAGTAAGTGCAGAGGCACTTTCGTTTGCACACACAAACACACAGTGCAAACCCAAAGCCATCTTTATTTCAGTATCTCCCTGAAAAAAACTACTAGTATTAAATGATGATAGGTTTTACATTATGCACTGTGGTTTCTCTATCTGGCATGCATCTCATGCCCACCTTCTTTATTCACATTGAGCATTCAATTCCCTTTCCTTAAATTCTGGCAGTAACTAATTTTGAAATAGGAGTTTTACCATTACTTACTACTCATAAGTTTAAATTGAAGTATATGTATCTTTCTCTCTTTAACAAAATTCAAACATTTTATTGCTTAATATATAAAAATACTGTTAACCTTGGCCCTTTATACTGATATTTAGATAAATATTGCCTTTTTCCACAATTTGAATATCACCAACTATATTCACTCCTTCTCCTAGTCTCAAAGTTGATTAACTTTTATTCCTCTCTGTAATGTTTTGCATTCTGAAATGCAAGTGGAGTCCGACAGTTGTAAAAGAAGTGTTTGCTATTCTGTGTCATATTCAAGAAGGACTGTATGTCATATTTCACAAATATGTTTTTCTTGTATGTTTTCATGCATCACATTTCACAAATACATGTCAAGATATATATTTTAACATATGCTACTTATCAAAGATGGTGGAAGAAGATCCTACATGTAATTATCCCATATCTGATCCAGAGTCATTTGTTGGGCCAGAAGAATAACTTCCAAACAGTTGAATAATATGAGCTTGATAAATGTTAACATTCATATCCTTTCTTATTGGTTCATGAAAATTTGTTGAAGACTTTTGAACTTTTTTTTAATTTCAGCTCAGCCTATTAACTTTTAACATAATTTCAATATGCTTATAATCCCAATTGTGTGACATTTAAAAGCGGTGTTATAGACTGTTTATTCGCTGGCTTGACTCCACAAAGACAACAAAAGCAATCCCTAACAAAGCCCTCCTTAAAACACAGTAAGATTGGGTTTACAAAAACTATTTGGAAAGATGAATAGTGACTAACAACCACATTTTTCAAATACTGTTTCAAACTGTAGAATGCACAGACCATGGGAAAAATCAATACAGGGGAAAGATTTCTGCCTGTCACAGATGAAGCCTATAAATACCATTAAGACCAGTTACTTCACTATGCATTTATTATTACATTCTACTAAAAGGTGTTTAAAAATCAGACAGCTTTTACTGGAACGAAGTGTCCAGACAAGCTAGTCTGTAAATAATTAAAAGAATAAATTAATGTAGGAAAAAAGAGAAGAATTGGGGAAGGGAAATTAAGCACTTATAATGTTGAGTTTGCCAAAATAAGAAAAATTACTAAAAGGAATCTTCTCCATCTTTCACCAAAAACATGACATTGATTGTCTGATAACAGAAGCTCTGTGGACAGGGTTGGTGGGAAGAACATTGCCTTCACAAAGGCTTCACTAGGTTTTCAACTGCCTGGAGCAATTTTATCAGCATGTCCTTGTTTCTAGAATTGGTAAACTAAATCAGGATGAACAACAAATGGTTTAATAGTTAACTTTTAGAACATGGGACAGTGAGATGCCTTTATGCCATTGTACAAGAATTTGTTCAAATCTTGTTACTAAACTGTAATGTGAGCATTTACAGCTTTCCAGAATCTGATATTGGCCGAATCTTGAAGATAGAAATAGTACTTAATGACATCCTTGTCCCGAGTCTACTTTACAGGTGAATCTTTGTGATAAAAAGTGCTCTGAAATTCAAAGGATTTGTATTAATACCATTATTAGCATAATTAACTTTGTTATTATTCTTATCTTATACTGATTTTTATCTCCCATTTTCTTATTTCAGAAATAAGTGAGTTTTGTGAATATGCAGTTTCTTTCTCTGAGTTTCTTAAGTATATTTGGTCATCTTCCAAGTTGCAAATTGAGCTATTTTAAAAATATAAACTTGACGTGAAAGTCAAACCATGTCTTTAATGACCAAAGATAGAAAACCACCTAGTAGCAGTCATTTGTTTTCAAAGACAGAAGACATAGGAAGGGAAAGAATATGCTTAGTATTATTTGACTACTGGTGTTTTATTTTTATATCAGGGTCTGTGCTTTCTTAGTATTTAAACTCGACTCTTCCATTTATGACTACGGAAATCTTCTTTAATACGTTGTTAATATTTTCATATGTCCTAAAGTAGAGTAACCATAGCTATGCTCTAATCACTTAAAAGTTATTGCACTATAAACAAGTGCTAATGGAAAACAAGAATTAAAAATACAAAGGAAAATTCATGAACAATTCTCAGTTCATGGAATTATTTTAAAAGTCTAGTATGGAGCTAGTGTTATGAACTAAATAGTAACAGTAATGATACAAAATTCCATACTCATTATTTTCTTCTTCTGTTTCTGTTTAAAAATAACTACCACTATAAGAAAAGCCCCACAACAAGAAAGAACAAGTGTCTGGCTTTTGTTGTATGACCATGGCTTTTGTTGTATGACCATGGCTTTTGTTGTATGACCATGGCTTTTGTTGTATGACCATGGCTTTTGTTGTATGTTGGACTTCCTTTGCCACATATTAACTGAGTTTTCCCTGTTCTTTCTCAAGGATCACCTTTGTCCATGTCTCCATAGCTATCCTAACAGTGTTACTGTTTTTATTCTTCATGTGCTCGTCTTAAGTTCTCTTTTCTACCCCATGCATATAAAGTTTACCTCTAATTTTGTACACTTTCACCAATGTACTAGACAGATAGGTATTTATATATAATGCCATTTTTAAATGAAAAGATAACATGAATATATTTTGAAGAATATTTTTACTATTTTCAAAAAACTTAGCGACTATATATTAATATACCACAATCTTCACTAAATGCAGATTCTATTCATGTCTAATTTTGTCTGCATTAAAAAGTGACTATTGCTATAGGACCCTAAAAAATTTATATTTCCCCTTATTATTCTTAACTACCTGACCACTACAAAGTGCTTTTTATAATCAGTGAACTTCTTTAGCAGCTAATTTCCTCAATCTCTTGTTTTTCATTGCCCTTCATGGGAAAGCACCAAACATCCTACTATTTTCACAAATCACAATGCTGTTGATAGAAGGGGACGATTATCCTAAAGCCTCTCCTAAAATCTAGTTTATGTTTTGTAGTATCCAAATAATATAAAAGAAGGGTACATCTTTGAGTGAAAACTCAACTTCTAGATAAGCATTTATCATGGTTTCCATATCATAATAATCAGAAAGGTGTAGTGAACTAGAGAAATACTCTCTGCATTTCACATATGAAGGGCAATTACATCTTCTTTCTTGTAAAGCTTGTGATTTCTTATTGCTTCTAGAACTGCCTTGAGCCCAGAATAAAGAAGTCAGTCCATTTTATAATCCAAAAAGCTACTGTTACATTTTTAAGCTAAAAGATAGAGACTTGTTTATAAAAAGGTTCATTATGATTATAGATGAAAGTGCGTGGTTAGTACCTTAACAGTTTGATTGAATTAAAATCAAGTTCACTCTGGGGTTCCCTTCTCAGCTCCACTCCTTGCTTTCTTTGACTCCAGGCTAATTGCATAACCTCTGGTTGACTTGTGCCTCGTCTACACATTCAAAAGAAATTCAGAAATGAGGTTATTAATCTAACTAAAATAAGCTCTAATTTTATTTCTCTAAATATTTCTTCAGGAGAATTTGAGGTTTGTTATTTAAGCAGATGGTGCTAAAAACACACAGTTTAACACACAATGCCTTTTTATCCTTAGACAACAACGCTATGGAAGTAACTGCATCAGAATCACCTGGAGATTGTGCGAATCCCTTGGCAGGACTAGTTAAAAAATTTTTTTTCTGGTTCCCCTCTCCCTGCACTCGTAGATTCTGATTCTCAGTCTAGGGATAAAAAAAATGATAATTTACATTTTTGACAGTTTCCCAGGTGATACTGATGGGGGACCATGCTTTTTAAATCACTGTATTAGGGAGATATAATTTAAATACAGAAAGGAAACTTAGTACCCTTGAATAGTTACAATGAAATGTCAAAGTATAGACAAAATCTAATACTTACAATTTGAAATAAATCTGTCTTCTAGATATATTTTATCTCTACTTCTAACACTTCTATGCTTTGAATGACTTTAGTTGCCTTGAGATCCCGGTGAAAGAGCATTGTAATGCAATAGTAATTGGATCTTTCCCCCTTGGATCTCATACCTACTCTTATATAAAAAGGAGGAGGTCATTCAAGATTTAGTGATTAGCTTTGATGTGCATGGCTTTTAAGTCCAGTTTAACACTTCCCCTTTGGCATGAGAGTAATAAATTTGAGTCTTCTTTCTGTTCATTCATCATATTATATAGGAGATAAGAACAAGATACTCCTGGTGAACATGTGGCCTTTCTCTTCTGTGAAAGTGTTTTGTAAAAATATACACATATACTTCTCCAAGAGTCGTGATGAAAAGAATAAGAATGCTATAAAGAATACATGGTGAGGTAAAGAAAAGTCACTGTGAAGAGGTTGAGGCATAGTTTCCAGTGCTAGCTTACCTAAGCACAGATCTCCTGATTGCACTGGCTGCAAAGTTCAGTTCCCCAGGACAGTATAGCTTTAACATACACACCACACCCCCACACACACACCACACCACACCACGCACACACAATTCCTTATACATTCTGATTCCTCATTCTCAGTGTAGGGTTCAAGCATCAGTAGTAGCTTTTAGTTGGTTTTTTTTTTTAAGTTTTCCATGGATTATAAAATGTGCTTCATTTAGGGACAGTTGACATAGTGGTTTAGAGTCTGGATGTTTGAAATCAAATTTTAGTTCATATCTTGGTTCTTTTCCTTACTTTGCAACAGCAGATCGCTTCATCTTTGTTTCTTCTCTCATCTGTAAAATGTGGAAACAGCACTTGTGTAGCATGAAATTTGTGACAATTACATGAGATGACCCTTTGAAGCATTTCAGTTAGTTCCTCGTTTGTGCTATGGATCTGTACAAGTTGTTATACTATACTTTGTTTATTTATCCTATAATGAGACTTCATCTTATATTTTTAAATGGAGAATAAATAACAGGGGAAATAATATGGTTACTAATTTGTCAATTTTCCACTGTGACTTGTTACATTCCCTTCTGCTTTTCACTTTCTTTTCTCTCTATAATTTGTAAGGTGCAGTCTTTGGTAGTCTTCACCTTTGTCGTACTGCTTTGCTAACCATTATGACTTTGTGGTATCAAGAGTGAAAATTTGTGAGAAAAAATATCTGATGCTATTTCAATATGAGGTAATTTTGCTACCAAGATCATCATATAGTTGATAAGTAGATTAGAAATCAAAGCTTCTAAACATAATCAGAATCTAATATGACCCTATGTACTCACTGTGAGATTTCAGTCTTCGGTAGTTTTCATCACAGAAGGCAAAGGGTGTCTACACCCTATTTCTCAAAGATTATCACAATCTGTAAATGACCATCATTTCCTGTGACTTCCTCCTTAAGTCTTAAATAAGCATATACAGTAGAAATATAAGTATTCATAAGCTGTGGTCCATCAATAAAAATTCAATTAAATTGAAATATTAACATTATAGAAATGAATAACAAAATTTTTAAGGCAGTTTTGCTTTTATAAGCTCATTTACTTACCTCTACCAATGTTAACTAGGTTATACTTTTCCTGTAATTTGTTGCCACCATTAAAATTTTTTATATTCTTTTGAAAACACTCCCTGTATCTCCTTTAATTTATACAATTATGGTTTTGGGTAACACTGAAAAGTTATTTGAATACCCAATAAAGTACAGATGGTTCCATTTTCTTTGACTCATCTTACAGCACACATTAGTCAGATTACATGTCTATTGGGGAATTTTTGTAGCACTAGGTCACTTACTGAGCTTTGGGGCATATGAAAGACTATTTGCCTGGCTTCTAAGTTTGTGGATCTTATACTGTGCCTGGCACGGAGATAGAAAGGACGTTTTTTTTCCATTAAGTTTTTCACTGTGTTTTGAAAGGAAAAATTGAAACAGAGCCCCCCCCACTGAGATTTTAACATGTTCCATGGTGGTAACCATAGGAAATAAGGAAACACAATTTTTGGACAGAAGGAAGCCAAGGAGTCCATCTCAGTCTGTCCTCACCTCGAAGATACCAGTAGTCCTCGATATTATTTTTTTTTGTAGTTCACAATGCTTTTTATTTCTCAACTTGAAAAATGCTACAACTGATCATCATGAAAACACCCATCTCATATTAGTACTCAGTTTCCCTTTTCTGGAAAAATCAATGGAAACATTCATTCAGATGTTAATAAAGTTAAATCATGGAACTTTTTATTTGGAAAAATCTATTTTGGTGTTTAAAGAATTCTTAAAGAGTGTTATGATAAAGTTATGTAAACTACAGTTTTGGAAAAAAAGAGTATTCATTTCACACAAAGATACATGAATACAGGATAATGGTATTTTCTTTATTAAATGAGGTTATTTAAATTCACACAGACACACTTGGACGTACATGTACACATGTCCTTAACCTACTTTCCTTTTCTAATTCCTATCCCATACTCTAAATTTGGGGAATTTAAAGTACTAACAGATATATCAACTCCAATTTATAATATACCCTCTATTGCCACTGAAGTGCATGTGCTTCACAAACATGCTAGCATTCTTTCCTGGAGAATTATACATTAACATTTTCATGTATGCTCCTGGGTATGTTTCTTATACCCACAGGAAATGCTTTAAAATAATATAATCAAATAGAACCCTGTTCAGAGTTAACTGTTTTGACATCTGGAGAGATAGTACAGTGGGTAGGGTACTTGATTTATATGTAGCTTACCCAAGTTCAATCCCGGAACTACTCCTGCATCCCCAGTCTACTAGGAATGATCTCTGAGTCAGTGAGCACAACCAGGAATAAATCCTAAAATCCATGGAGTGAGGCATAATACCAAAATGATAATATTGATAATAATAATGAAAGTGAAAATGAGGAAAGGTTAAATTTATGTAACACTATACCCATTCTGATAAATTCTATTTACATCATCCCCAAATTTTATTTTATTATAGCACATGAGTTACGAAGTTATTCATAGTTGGGTTTTTGACCTAAGTTTTCTATTACAAAACCCACCACCAATGTCAATTTCACTTCCACCAGTGTTCCCAGGTTTCCTCTCCTACCCTGGCCCCTGCCCTGTTGAAGGGATCTTTCACATTGGGTTATTAAAGTTTTGACTCTTGTGATTTCAGTGCTGTTGACTGTGGTTTGCATATGTGGCTCTATCATCATCAACATCACTGCTGTACTTGAATCCCCTTGTGTCCCCCCCCCATTGCTCCTCATCTGTCTCTTCGCCCCTTTCCCTTCATTATGTTTCTTGCCTTCTCCCTATACTCTGGGGCCAAGACCGATCTAGGCATCTTTTGTATATCAGTTATTAATGGGATTGCTAATATTTATAATAAATTCAATGATAAAATTATAAATTATATCACCACTGTTCATTCAAATCACTTGATCACTTGACATCCCATTATTCATCGATTTGCTCGAGTGGGCGCGGTAACATTTCCATTTGACCCTATCACATGCCAGTTGTAGCCCAGTGGCATCTGGTTGCTTCAGGAATACAAGGAGCCTCAAACCGTTCATGGTCTTGAAGAAGAAGTCTGACCATCTTGTAGGTGGGCGGCCACGTGCTCTTTTGATATCCTGTGGGATCCAGTCTGTAATGGCTCTAGTCCAGCGGTCGTCTCCAAATCTCATTACATGTCCAGCCCATCTGATTTTCGATGCATTGGCAAGCGAGACAGTGTCCCTGACTCTGGAATAGCTGCAGAGGTCAGAACTCTAGATTCCTTCTCATACTTCAGTGAGGCATGATATTCCAAGCATAGCTCTTTGGAGTCTTCTTTGGGAGACCCGAATACCATTCTCATCCTGCTTTCATAGGGCCCAGGTCTCTGAGGTGTATGCTAATGCAAGGAGAATGGTGGAATCAAAAGACAAGTGCCTGGAGCCGGAGGTTCTTTGTCCTTTTAGCTATTTCTTCGATGTTTTAGAAGGTGTTCCATGCCGCTCTTTACCTCCTGCGCAGTTCAGGTTTTAGGTCGTTTACCATGTTGACTTTTGGACCTAGGTACACATAACTGCTGCATTCAGAGATGTTTGTTCCATTGAGAGTGAATGGGGCCTCTGGAACTAGTTCACTTTTTTTGCCCTACTAGCACCACCCCTTAAAATAGGTGATGAAGTCAGGAATGTAGCAGATAGGTTTAGTGCATCACTTGCATCCATAACACCTTCAGTTCGTTCTCAGCACTTCACACTTCCAGCGCTACCCACATTAACTCTGCTCCCCCTCAAAAAAACAGTCAATAAACTACTAAAGGACAATAATATACATTTTCTATTTCAGGTGCACTAGGTCAGAAAGTATGTCTATTATGACTGTCATTAACATTGTTATTTCATTTTAAATAAAAGCACCTCCAGTTACATAATTGTATACTAACAGAGTAAAAGTAGATTTCTCACTTACCATTTTTGAGAGACAAACACATATACAAGTAAAGTATAAATTAAATATCAGAGAAACACAAAGACCATCAAATGGCCGTATTCTATTAAGGCAAAAATAATTGCTCAAAGAGCAGGTTAAAAACAGAGTGGCTTAGTATCAGAAAGCCTTTGTTCGGGTTCAGACTGTCAGTTAATGAGTAGTTAATGAGTTAACCTTAGATAAAGAATTTAACTTCACACTGCCTGTACCCACATCTGGTCAATGACAAACTAAAACTTCCCAGATTTTCATAGTCAAAATAATTAAGACCATAAAATATTTTGGAGTATTCACTTTTGTGCACAAATCACTGTATCACTGTCTTCCCGTTCATCATCTATTTGCTTGAGCAGGCACCAGTAACATCTCAATATATCCTGTCTCATGCTAGTAGAGCCCAAGGGCATCTGCTTGCTCCAGGAACATAAAGAGCCTAAAACCATTCCATCAGGTCGTAGAAAGGTGGTATATAATTGTTACTGGTATTTGGCATATCAAATACGACATGGGTAGCTTGCCAGGCTCTGTCATGCAGATGGCATACTCTTGTATTAAACCAAAAATTAGGAATCAGGAGCAAAGTTGTAAGAATAAAGAAAACATTTTATTTAAACAATGCAACTTCATGAGAAAATTCATTCCTTTCTGTTTCCTCCAGACCCGTGAGAAGGTGCTCACATGTTACAGGACCTGCTGCACAACACATAAAATACAGTCGCTTTAAGCCCCTCCATGGGCCAGAAACACAAAGGACGAGTTCAATTCCAGTACAAGGCCTCCAGACCACTGCTGGGTGTGACCCATGAGCATAAAGCAAAGAGTAGCCTAAACACGGGGGTGGGGAAGCATTTACAAAAAAAAGCCAAATGGGGGCGGGAGCGATAGCCCAGCGGGTAGGGCATTTGCCTTGCATGCGGCTGGCCCAGCTTCAATCCCGGCATCCCATATGGTCCCCCCTAGCACTGCCAGGTGTAATTCCTTAGTGCAGAGCCAGGAGTAACCCTGAGCATTGTGGGGTGTGACCCAAAAGTACAATATGTCACCTCCAAGGCTGGGGAGTCGGAGGGGAAAGGAAACACAAATACAACCTGCTAAACCATCAAGTTATAAATGGAAATTGAGTGCATATCGTTTAGAGAAAGTCTTTTATTACAATTGTTGGAAATTTATTGAGTGATGTCAGAGTCAATAATTTGTATAGGTTAACAACAAAAACAGGAAAGAGTACCATTTTTTAGGAAGTTTATATTTTGATGACCCCCCGACTCCATGAGGGCCTCCATTTTCCGCATCGGACTTCCCTCTCGTCAGAACTCCACCCTGCAGACCAGCCTATCACAGCCCTGCTCGCTCGGCCCTACACAGCCGCAAGGTTCATCAACAAATGCTGGATTTTGAGATGACTACAAGAGTATGCTACCCGCAAGGCAGAGCCTGGCAAGCTACCCATGTCGTATTTGATATGCCAAATACCAGTAACAATTATATACCTCCTTCCCACGACCTGATGGAATGGTTTGAGGCTCTTTATGTTCCTGGAGCAAGCAGGTGCCCTTGGGCTCTACTTGCATGAGACAGGACATATGGAAATGTTTCTGGTGCCCGCTCGAGCAAATCGATGATGAACAGGAAGACAGTGACAGTGATATTTTGATCAACTGTAGTTTCTTTTAAGTAAAACAAATTTGATTTGGAAGCTTTTAGCAAAGAGAAGGAGGAAGGGAAGTGATAGAGAGAGAACATACTCAAGAGGGAGATTGGGCAATGCGTGTGCTCAGTTGCCACATGTGCTCAGCCATGTGGGCGCAAGCAGCACACGGGCTTGGGCAGCATATGCTTTTGTTTTATGGATTCTCTAATGTTTGACATAGGATAAATGAAAGTGATCATCTGGCAATATAGTTCTGGTTCTCACAGGAGTTTTGCATTATTTTCCAAAGTTAATAGTTCTTCATAAACTGGTATAAAGTTCATAGCCTTTCATTTTGATTCTATGTTCATAATTAGGCATGGGATTCTTTGTTCTAATGCCTGTAGGTACTCAGTTCTAGTTGTCCTTGAAACCCATTCTAAATGTTCTGTCATGTCATAGCCCTTTAATGTCTGATATTCAGTTTACATAGTCTCTGGTTGTTGGCTAATCTGATAAGATTATTTAGTATTTTGTACCTTGAAGACAGCTTTTGTTTTGTTCCCCCAGTGAAAACTCCATAGTACAAGTGCCTTATTTTCTTTTCTACCAAATTGTATGTTTAGTATATAGGAAAGAATACAAATAGACCTGTTTGGCAGAGTTTTTACTTAATGGAAACTAAAGAATATCAGAGTAAGATATCTTTAAAATTTTTTGATAACTTTCTTTTTTATGTCTGTGGCCAGCTGTCTTCACAAAACTGAAATGAATTTTAAAACATTAATGAACAGTTCCATTCAATTTATTTATCACGTGTCATATAATATATTGGTAACACTTGATTTAACCTCTTAAAATCTATGAGTCCATAAGAGTAAGCAAAAATCATTCCTATTACTAAGAAATTTTTTGTCATATGAAAGAAAATCTCTATCTTACTCCACACATTCAATTCCCTTGTCATTTTACATTATAAATAAATAACAAACCAATTTGGCACATGCCCACCGATTAAAAATAAAAGTTGTCAGAGTGAGAAGGGAAAGACAAAAATATGAATTATTAATTATAATATATTAAGCAGCATAAAAGGTCTAACATGAAATATCACCTAAAAAGAGATTTTATCCAAATAAAAATTGGACAAAGACATTATCTTTACTGTATAATTTTCATTGTTGTCATTTTAAGCCTAGAATACATTTCATATCTCTCATGAATTTATATCAGTTTTGATCAAAAATATTTTAATCATGGCCAAATAAATAAGATATTCATAGAGAAAATAGCAGAAAAATAAAATTAGATTTTGAAGTCATACCTTAAATTATAATATTGGTTTGGTCATATTAGCTTTATCATAGTCTTATATTTTACAAATTTCCACTACTGCAAATAGCAAAAATACTTATTACAAGTATAATGTTTTTCTTTTTATTAAAAATGTACATCCTTCATATGAGAATATAAATGGTTTTGCTTTTGTCTAAATGGAGGTAATGGTTGATTATACATTGTGCTATATAGAACAAATACAAATATTTAGCAGAAAAGAGTGACTCAAGAAGAGGGACTATAAGGGTTTAATCAAAATACTCAAGAAGAGGGACTATAAGGGCTTTAATCAAAATATTCCCAACAATAATTTGCTAGACCAGAATTGCCTGATTTGAATTTTCCTTTTCCTATGTTATTGTCTTAGACATTTGAATGTTTATATCTGATAATACTTTGTTTCATGAAATACCTTGAGTTTTCATTTGTAAACAAAGTTCTAAAAATTTCTCTCATTTTTGGACTAATTATAACTCCATTGACTATTCTGGGGTATATGAAATTACTAGTATTTTATTTTTAACATTATGGATGGCTTCTGTAACTTAAATTTGCTGTTTCTGGTCCAGTTATTTTTTGTTCATGCTGTCAATAGTTTATACTCTTATGTGTTATTATATGTCAGTTTCCTTTGGCAGTACCTTTGTTTTAGCTTTTAACCGAAATTAGAGCTCATATTAGTTAAGAAAACCACATATATTAATTTATCTTTGCAGAAACCATTTGTATTGGGTTGTTGTTGTTGTCTATAAGAAATATTTTTAACTGATATATCTTCTTAAAAAGGACAGTAGTAACTCCTTAATTTGAGTCACATTTGGGGAAAGATTTTGTGTCCTGATATACACTGTCTGAATGTCTGCCAACATGGGTTCTAATTTCAATTTATCATGTCCATGGATTTCTAACTTTAGCTTTAAAATAATTATAATCTTCATTGCTATTGCCATCATAAATGAACAATTTTTAGTATTCATCAATAGTAGTATGCACAAAGAAATCATACCCTTTGGGACAACTGAATAGATACAGGTTATTCGATAAATAAAATAGAAGCATTTTTCATTTATTTACTTCTCAATCTGTTCTATTAGTGGTTCCGTTTTGATAAAAAATATTTTCTTTCAGCATTACTGCCTTGGCCAGTATTCCTCTAGAATGGACTTTCCTGATTCCCAATATCTCCATATTGTTCATTAAACTTAGTCTTTCCTTATAATTTTGTTATAAATCCTTTCTTTCATTTTCTTAACTTTTTTTTCTTTGGGGTTCACCGATTCCTACAAGGAACAGTCATTTTACAGCTTCTGGCATCAGCTGCTCTCTCTCAGTGTGATTTATTTTTAATAGTATCCTTTTGACCAAATTCTGATAACCGTTAGTTTCAATAAACTTCTCTTAATGTTAATTCTTCCTTGAGTTTGACTTTTGAAGTAAAACACAAAATAACTCTATCGGTAATAGAAAAGTAACTGTGAGTACCTATATAGAAGATATAGGTATTCTTCGACTTTCTTCCATTTTAAAGAACTGCTGAGGCTTAGACACACTTTAAATACCGTACACTACTATGAGGCCAGCATAGAATATCAGGAGCAGTCTTAGCCATTGGTAAACTTAAAATGACATATGAAGGAGAGAGAAGAAGGAGATAAAACCCCATTTGGCTATGTTGGTGACGGCTGAACACTGTACCAAACCCCCAACATTAATTGTATATCTCCGGTATAATAAAATGTTAAAACTTACTTAGGAAGGGAACTGGCTGTTAGGGCACTGGTGAGCAGGGCTGACACTGTGACCGAAACCCCACAGCGTGAACAACGTTTAATTGTATATCTCACGTGGTATAATAAAATGTTAAAAAAAAAAAAATGACATATTTTATTAAACAAATAATGGTAATGCTAGTTTGGCTAGTCTGTATAATGATCTTCTAAAGAATTGTCTTCTAATTATAACCATGAAGCTACTAATTTCATTAATAGTTTTTGAAATAATCTTATTTTATCTCTCTGTTTTTCTCGTAATTAAGTACCATTTAGACTTTGAGACTAATGTATCTTCTGAGTTTTGATATATTTTAAGTCTGTCTTAAAATTGAAAGTTTAATACAAATACCAAGAACCTTGATTTGTTGTTGCTTTTTGCTTTGTTTTCTGTGAACCTGATTTTGCACATTGTACATTGCCTAGAATTGACCTAAAGTCACTTCGTTGCTACCATGTACACTTGAGAGTTTGGAATGAGCTTAAAATCTCAGTCTCAGCCTTTCTATCTACACTTAATGCCTACCTGTTTCTACATTTTGCTGTTTATAACAGGAGTAACACAGTAGACTCTCTAGACTTTCCTAGGCTGTAAATTGAGAAACAATTTTTTTTTAGAAAATAAAAAATTTAAAAAACAATAAATAATCTGCACATAAAAAAAAGAAAATGAAGCTTTGAAAGAATAAAGTTAATAGAGTTATCATATAAGGTTCAGGAGCATAATCTTCTGAAAAATCAAAACGAAAGAAAAAAAAGAGGCAAGCCTTAGAAGTAGGAAAGGAATACAAAAGTTTAAATAAGCACTTTCATAGTCAAAGTAGTTCTGGTACCAATAGTGCCTTCTCCATATAGTTTTGAATTATATAAAAATGATAGCTGATTCTCTGGGCCACAAATGAATAGTTAAATTTAAAAATAAAGTGTGATATAAGCCTGTGACACAAATTAAATGATAACCAGATGAGAGCTAGAGAAACTTTGTAAAATTCTGGGGCATGCAATTGCTTTTTCACCTTCCATCATGTTCTGGTATCCAGGGAGACTCGTCATTGGTTTCCTCCCCTATTAGGAGCCAAGCCTTATTGAGATGACTGATGAGCCAGAGAAAAACAAGAGCAAATACAGCATGCTTTGAATCTACAGAACCCAAACAAGTCTGATTTTATAAATGTTTAACATTTTCTAATCCTATTTGAAAAAAAATCATTTTTATAATTTACGTGTATACATAAAGCCAATAAATATCTTGTGCATGTTAGAATATTTTGCTATTATGTCTAGTAGAGCATTTGCATCCTTTTCTGAGTCTGTTGGAGCACTTATTTTATATTCTCTATTTTTCCTGTTGGAGCATTTATGTATGATTTGTTTGTTACTTTTATCAGTTGATCTTGCCCTCCCCATATGCCCATGTCTGGCTGGCCTACTTTCCCACATTCAGTATGTGATCCCTAGCCCTTCTTAAATATTAATTAGTGTAATTGAATTCCCTCCAGTATTTCTAACCTCAGGCACCTGAATCTGTGTTTTTATTAGAACTGATTTGTGCATTTAAAGTCCAATCTGCTTTCCCATCACCCATCCCCCAAACAACTTTTCTTGATTAGACGTAAAGGTCACGGTGTATGCCTGCCTCAGAGAAAGTCTTCATGGGAAAGCCAAAGCGTTATATATCACAACCCTTTTAAGTTAAAAGACTAAAAAATTTCAAAGCTTACTTGAATCTCTGCTAAAGGAAATCATCCCGAGTAAACAGGGAAAGAAAGTCACACTGTCCAGGTGCAGAATCCGAGTGAAAAAAGAGAAGTTAGGAAGAACACGCATAGAGATGAGAGCAAAGCTTCCCCCTATCATACATACTCCATTATGTTCTAGCACAGACTCAATAAATACCCTTGGTTTAAATTCCTTCTATTTTTCCTGTTTCTGATTTCTCTGATGAAATTTTACCTTTAGAGAAAGTTCAGAATTACATATGAGAGACTCTATTTCTTGGAAGGAAATAAGAAAAGAGCAAGAACGAGGAAACATGGATAGAGAACCAGTATATTTTTCTACAAATTTATTGATTATTGCTATTCAATCTTAGAAGAAAACGAAAAAAATATTAGGCAGACTAGAAATATGAACGGTATTCTGATGTTCAGAAATATAGCAAGACCGTCTATTTTTACTAATGGATTTGGGATTTTTTTTGTTTTGTTTTTGTTTTTTTGCTTTTTGGGTCACACCTGGAGACACTGGAGGTTACTCTGGGCTCTTTGCTCAGGAATTGCTACTGGCGGTGCACAGGGGGACCATATGGTATGCCGGGATCCAACCCAGGTATTGAACCCGGGTCGGCCATGTGCAAGCAAACACCCTACCTGCTGTGCAATTGCTCCGGCCCCTGTAATATTTGGTTTTGGGACACACCAGACATTTTCGGAGTTTACTCCAGACTCTATGCTCAAGAAATCACTCCTGATAGGGGTTGGGAACCATTTGAAGAACAGGGTATTGAACCCAGTTCATACCCGTGCAAAATAAGTCCTCTATGTGCTGTATTATCTCTCCTTCTCCTACTATAGCAGTTTATAAAGACAAATAGCTTAGTGTCAGTTTTGAGCAGTACCTAAGATATATCATTATGAAACAGCGGTTTATGATCTGGGAGGGGGGGGTGTGATGCTTTCTTCTAGAAACCAGAATATATTCAATAAAAACATACTTCAATGTAAAGATTAAATTATCAACTAATCTATGTTTAGAGTAGTAACTTGTTTAAAGGCTACGATTAGCTATAAATGATGACTCAAAGTTGTTGTAAAAGGGAACCTTTTGGTATGTTGAAGAAATATTGTAAACCTTATTTTGGCCTCAGTGTTTTCAATGACTGAGATCACCATTAAAGTGATCTCAGTCATTGAAAAAGATCACCATTAAAGTGATCTCAGTCATTGAAAAACACTGAGGCCAAAATAGCACACCATAAGCTATCTCGCCTATCAGTTTTCTTACAATTATAATCAAGACGTTAGATCAGTTGTTTTTAGCCTTTCTATATCTACAGATTGGCACAAGTTTGTGAACCAGTGGTTGAAGACCAATGACTTAAGTGAAAGGTTGTTCATCATTGAAGTGAATCCAAAGATACAATAATTGTTGGAGGAAGCAGTCAAGCCCCAGAGATGTCCTGGAAGTCTAGAGTGATTGGCCATATCTAACTCTGAATTTTTTAAAAACAGAAATGAAAGATTTTGCCCTTAAATTTTTATGATTGCTAATGAGTGATAAAGGTGAGATGTGCCAAGCAACCTAGTATAAGATATCTACACAGGGAGGTGCACCCTCAGGATTAAGTGAACAGGATGACAGAAAATAATATGTTTAATAGAAGGTATGCGTAAGTGAACTGAAATTATTTGGAATGAATAAGATAACTATACTCAAGTATATTAAGTATATTAATAAATGTCACGTAGAAGATAAATTATGTTGTTTTCTGTGACTCTACCAAGTAGGATACAGTCAAGTCAGTGATGAAATACATAAGTATAAAAATTCAAGTCATTATGAAAAAACTATTATCACTCTATGTGCTGAGGTAGAAAAGAGAAAGGAAATGAGAAAAATGCTGATTTTGAGTACAGATGAGGTAAACTGTTAAGCTGCTTAAACTGAATTTGTGTCTCTCAGACCCTACTTGAACCCCCAAAGTGAGTTCTGTTATCTGTAAAGTATCTATAAGTTCCTACATCTCAGAAACTGTGAGAAATTTAGTGGTCTTATGTTAGGACTGTCATAGCAAGACATCACAGACTGCATGACTTAAAGAACAGATAGTTATTTTGAGGCCAGAATTTCAGTATCAAGATTTATTACTTGCATATTAACATTTCACTGTGTCTCTTCTCCGTGCATGTCTTCCCTCAGTATGCACAGAATTCTAGTGTCTTTAAGTCTTACATTAACATCAGTCTTAGAAGATTAATGCCACATTCTCATGACCTCATTTAACCTTAAATACCTCTTTGAGGGTCATATCAACCTAGCTCCTAACTACGCTTGATATATGGAAAGTTACTAGCAAATCTTTTTATCTTTTTTAAGAGATTTTCCATGAAATTAGGCTTAATTTTTTTTCAGCTATTACTTGTTTTGGTAAGTCTTCTGCAAATAGTTATGCTGGTTCAATGGTTATTAAAACTGGTGACACATAAAATTACCTATGAACTTTTAAAATGTACAGATACTTGGATTTAATTCATGTTTGAGTTTAGGGCTTCAGTATATGAAGGGTGTGGAAGATGGAGTGAATAAATTTAGAACATGATAGTTCTTAATTTCACAAATACATTTCTTTAAGTCCAAGATATTTAAGCACAGATGACCACTTTACAGGGATATTTTACAGATTATTCAAACTTTACACAGAAAAATGTGTATATAATTTTGATAAGGTCCACTCCTGCTAATATTCCTATTATAAAAATAAAATATCCAGCTGGAGCAATACCACAATGGGTAGGGTGTTTGCCTTGCATGTGGCCGACCCAGGTTCGATTCCAGCATTCTATGTGGTCTAGCAGCACTGCCAGGAGTAATTCCTGAATGGAGAGCCAGGAGTAACCCCTGTCCATTGCTGGGTGTGACCCAGAAAAGCAAAAGTAGGTAGACAGACAGACAGACAGCGGACAGACGGACAGACAGGCAGACAGACAAAATATACAGGAAAGCATCAACTCTAAATTCTGCAATTCTCTAAAAATGATCAGCAGCAAGCTAGTTTGTGAGTTCATATGATATGCTTTCAAAAAAATGTTGCTACTTACGATTCAGTAATTTAATTGTGTTTAACAAATACTTCTGTGCAATGTATTGAGAAACAATGTAATGAATGATTGGTAATACACCCTCTAATTTTAGGGGTTAGGTCAGGTAGGAACTTGTCTTCCATGCATCGGATCAAAGTTCGATCACTGGCACCCCACATGGTTCCTCAAACATCACCAAAGTGCTGCCTGAGCACAGAGCTAGGCCAGAAGTAAGAACTGAATGCTGCCAGGTGTGGTCCCCAAACAAATAAACAGAAAGAAAAAATATCCAGCTGCTTTCATTCATCATTTTAATGTATTGTCCATATGTATTGTCCATTTATTTAGGAAAATCATTTAAAATTGAGGCTATGCCAGAATCTAGTCTTTAAATTTGGTTGGTCTTTCAGTTTGTCTAAGTGTTTCAGTGGAAATGGGGTTGCATAATGTCTTGTGTCTGTGAGAGTTGGAATGATGTTTAAAAGACAGTATTCTAATGCAGTGAACTTTCTCTTTTTTTCCTTGGCAGACTAAGTAATACTATAAAGTTGCATATATTCTCTGGATTGTATTCATATTTTGTAAGGCCAACTCAAGCAAACACAAAACCTTAATGCTAGTAATGATTTTAACTCTGCAGTTGAACAAGAAGTCTTTTGACAGTCACTTACTATAACTAAACCAGGAGTTGAGTCTCTGATTTTGTGAAGGAGACCAACATTGTGAGCTGGATTATCTGCATTCAAGCACTAATTTTGCCTTTTGTGGCTTGGAGAAGATATCAGATTCTCTAAGCTTTGACATGGGCTGGCATGCTTGTTTAGTAGTGATGAGTGTATTTCCTAGTTCTGGTCCTGATTGTCTCACCTTCTGAAGAGTCTAGTAGATTTTTCTTTTTTCCTGTCTCACTGAATTGTTGATACAATCAAATAACGTGATGTTTGTGAAACTGTAATATACTATACAGGTGCTTTTGCTTTCTTCTTCTTAGTGGATGGGGATTCTGAACCAGAAATGGAATTGAGATTAATCAGGAATTAAAGTTGATACTATTTTGTTTTAATATTTTATTATACCACAGTGAGATATACAATTACAAAATGTTCATCTTTGAATTTTGGTTCTACGGTGTTTCAGCACCCACCCATCCCCTCCAATCGTGCCCATTTCCCACCACCAGTGTTCCCACTTCCCTCCCCTTCCCTAGCCTGCCTCCATGACAGGTTCTTTATCTCCTTTCTCTCTCTCTCTCTCTTTCTCTCTCTCTCCTTCTCTCTCTCTCTCCTCACTTCCCTTTTTTACACATCCTGGATTGTAATACTTACATTTAGAGGTTATCATGTGTATCTTCTTGCCTATATTCAATGCTCAGTTCTCGATGGTATCATCATTTTCAACTATTATCAGCACACTGTTCCCTTCTCTGTCTTACCTAGCCTCTGACTCCCACACATTTGTGGTATACCAGGTTTTGAGATATTGCATAGGTGCCTTTGTGCTATGGGAATTGGACTGTGTCCAGCTGTGGAGTTCAGACCAGAGGATGATCGTGGTTGAGTTGTATGAGGTTTTCTGACTTCTGGGAACCTGGCGGAGGACAGGCCAAGAAGCAAAATCCTGCCCCTACCCCAAGACGCCCCATCAGTCTAGCACAGGGGAGGCTGGCAGAGACTCAGCCCTACACCTGAATACCTGGTTTCCAGCTGAGAGCCCCAGCAGCAGTTATTGGTGGGGACGCCATGCCTTTATGAAGGGAGCCAAGGTGGGGGAGAGGTGGCCCCAGTCTAGGCTCTAAAAACCTGGTTGGCATAGTTGCCAAGTCCTGCATGCCTGGGCTTGAATACAGCCTCTCTCTTAGGTCAGGCTGTGTCCAGCTGTGGAGTCCAGACCAGAGGGTGACTGTGGTTGTATGGTGCGAGGTCCTCTGACTTCTGTTCTTGAATTTACTTTCTGAGTTTCTAGCACATGATTGGTTCCACTAGTTTGATGTACCACGCAGCCAAGCCACTTGGGGAGAGCCAGATGGCAGCTCTCCCATGTGTCTGAGTCTCATGCATGGTGGCCAATAGTCCTGAGGCAGTTTGTGGGCAGGGCCTCCAGGCCGCCCGGATGGGACAGAGAGGGGAAAGGAGAATCCAGCCCCATCACCACAAACTCCCGTGACTTCTACCTCCGAGAACCGTCTACCTGGGCTTGACCTCAGCTGCTCTGCTGAGCCAGGCTGAGATCATTGTCTCTCTTGCATGGGGCTCTGATGAGCTGTGTGGTCCAGACTGCGAAAATGGCAGTTATCATAGTGAGCGAGTTTCATATGGCTGCTTCCAGCTGACCATGATGCTCCCAGGAGATAAGATGGGTTTTGGTCCTGGCCCATCACCTCAGTAGGGCCTCGGAAGCAGTCAGATGAAACTCGCTCTCCATAATAGCTGCCATTTTCACGGTCCGGACTCCACAGCTCATCAGAGCCCCACCTAAGAAAGAAGCTGATCTCAGCCTGGCTCAGCAGAGCAGCTGAGTTCAAGCCCAGGTAGGCAGTTCTTGGAGGCAGAAGTCACCAGGCGTGCATGTTGATGGAGCTGGGGTCCCCATTCCCCATTCTTTTCCATCTGGGACGCCTGGAAGCCCCACCCACAAAATACCTCAGGGCTCTTGGCCATCATGCAGAGAGACTCAGACACATGGGAAGAGCTGCCATCTGGTTCTCCCCTAGCCCAGCTGACCATGAGGCTCCCAGGAGGCAAGATGGGTTTTGGTCCTGCCCATCACCTCAGTAAACTTGATACTATTGTCTATGAGATTATAGACTGCTCATCATGCTCTCTATTTAAATTGCCTGAACTGATCTGTAAAATGATATTCTCTAACAGCAGGTATAACAATTTATTGTGTTTTTATAATGGTATTTTCCGGGGAAAATAGGAAAGATTTTTTCATTCATTTCTTTCATGTATTATTCAACCTGAAAATATTAATTTTTTTTTCTAATTTATTTTACTGAGTCACCATACCATACAGTTAGGGCTGTTCCTGATTGGGTTTCAGTCACACAGTTTTCCAATACCATCCATCTACCAATGCATGTATCCCACCACCAATGTGTGCCTTTACCCTCCTGTCACCCCCGAACCTGTCTATGACAGGCACTTACCTTCTACCCCATCCCCATTGGGGATTATGGGTTGCAATACAGATAACTGAGAAGTTTATTCCTTTACCCATTCTGGCAGTTTTTACATGGTGGTCGTTTACCACTATCCTTGTCATAGTGGTCCCTTCCCTCTACCAGCTGCCTTTGCCCCAAGTGATTGAAGCAGGCTACCAACCATGGACCAAACCTCCTGTCTGTCTTTTTGCTGTCTTTGGATATTGGTTTTTATATTTTGTTTTTCATTCTGTGTCTGTCCCTCTCCTGCTGACTCATTTTACTCAGCATGATAGTGTTCATGTCCATCCATTTATAAGCAAATTTGAAAGGAATTTGTATCCTTTATAACTACAAGGATCTGGACCCATGGTGTTTACTGTCACCATTGCTGTTGTATTTGAGATAATTGTTGTTATTATTAGTTATACTTTTAAAATACATAGATTATTTTTATCTTAAGGAAAGACAAATGGCTTACAAATAAACAAGCTTCTGTTATTGAGAGATATTAAAAGTTCTGAACATTTGAAATGTACTTTTAACCCTTTGTAGACTTCTACGTTAGTCTTCAAATCAAGGGTATTTTTTGTCTGCTATTAAAATAAAGTGCTTACTGGTGATAATGAGCCCTTAGAGTCAGTCATGGAAAAATGGAGTCTCTGAAAGCATTTTATTTCCCCTTTCTTCCTTTAAAAATATTTCTTGTAAAGAGTAGCTACTACACAGTGGAGGTTTGTTTCGGAGAAAGGTTTTGAAGCAGGGGTGGTATACTTACACAGTGACCACCACCTAAGTAGTTGGGTCCTGTTCTCCCAGCCTGCTCCTTATTGCCTGCTAATAGCAAAAGGTGAATGAAAGTGAACAGAAAACTTCCCTATGAGGGAAGAGTTAGTACAGAATACCTGGTTGAGAATGATAGAGACTCTTGGAATGAGAAGCCCACCCACCTTCTCCAATCTCTTGCATCCATTATCCTCAATTCTCTCATATGCTTGAAGATTGGGGAGGGGCGGTCACAGCAAATATATTTTTCCTTTGGTAATCACAGTGTAGGTCTCTCTATAACCTGCTACAAAATTGGGGATGAAAATTTATAGGAAATAAGAAAGTTATCAATTTTTTATTTTTAGTTTCATAAAATTACCTCTTACAGTCCATTTTATCATTTTCTTTTTTTTCATCTTATCATTTTCTAAAGCAGTGGTTTCCAAAGTGACCAGCAGCATTAGTATGACAATACTGAACACACACATGCACACACACACACACACACACAGAGGATAGCATAAATAAAACCCTTCAGGTACCAACGAGATTCAGCAGGTGGTACTTACTCTGCACACTGCTGACCAGGTTCAATCCCACCAGCACCCCATATGATCCCCAAACCCACTGGGAGCGATCCCTGAGCACAGAACAGGAGCAAGCCCTGAGCATAGCAGAGTGTAGCATGAAAAAAACTCTGTGTCATTAGCTCTTACCTATATTGGGATAGGTGTTACAAGCCCCTCAAGTGTTCCTGGTCTACTGGAATTTGAAACAACTTGTTCAAATAGCATTTAAATTACAGTAGAAAAAATATTTTAGTAAATTAAAATTTTATCCCCACAAAAAATATGTCATTTGGATTTCAGATCTCTGTATTGTTTTACCCCATTTTTTCTTCTCCTTTTTATCCTTTTCAGCCAGAAGTTCCAAGCTCTATTTACTTTGACCTACTTCTCAAATCAACCCTCTTTTACTTTAAAATGGCCTTTGTCCCCCTGTCTAGCCAAACCTTAATCCAAATTAACCAACTTAAATGCCACTCCTTGCAAAATCTTTACAGCCATGCTGACATTTTCTTAATTTCATATTCCCATTCCTCTCATTGTGCTATTCATTAATTTGCCTTACCTGTGATATATCTTTGATAATAGATTAACTATTTCCTAAATGATACACTTACTCAGTACTTCCTGTAATCCCCAAAGTCCATTCAGAGAAATACTGTGCTTGAGTTTCTGAGATTTTAAAAAGAGCTAATATTTATCTGTGGTAATATTTTATTACAAACTCTAAACAAAGTTCTGCTATTGGCTCCACTATTGTCTCATTGGAAAAATTTTAGAATGATAGCATTTAAGATTTCACCATAGATACAGACCTTTTCATTTATTTATAGATTCTGTATTTTTATTTTAGCAAATGGATAATTCTATATTGAATTTAAAATATTCAAGTCAATTGATCTTTTGTCAGCAATTCTTTAAAGCAGTTCAAAAACTTTATTATATAGTGAATGTAAAGGAGAAAACAGCTACTTCTGTTTACTTGAAAAGCTTGCCAATTTTTACAGAATTACTTTATTTTGTAAGACAAAAGATGAGCTAATAATTAATATAACCTATGCCTGTTAGTTACATATACCTAATGGTGATAAAAAAACATTGAAGATCATATTAGTTCATAAATGATAGTTATTTAGGAAGTAGCTGTCCGTCATTGAATAAAATGTATTTTATTCTGCATATAATCTTTGAGCATTTTATTTGTGAATTCTGTCTCAAGAAATATAAAGAATTATTTCTTTTTTGTCTTTGACACTGCATAGTAATTTGGGGGGATAAGTGTTTGGCTGATTTATGTACCTTCGTACCTGTCTTATCTAAGTGAAGCTCCTTCATCCTCAGTCAGAATTACCTGCACGATACCTAAAATGCATATTCCTGACTTCTACCCTTATAGACTGAAGCAAAATCTCTGGGATTGGAGTCCTGTACTTTACAGTTTTAACAATCACTTTGAGGTGATGCTTTTTCATGATACAGTTTGAAGATCCTTTCTGTTTTGACTCATTCTCATTTCCCACAGAGGATCAAATCTTCCAGAACAAGAATCTGTGAATCTTAAAATTGACAGTTTTAGGCACAGAGGCTTAGTGACAACTTTAAGTAATTATTCTATTTGCCTTCAGCAGACTTTTATTTAGTTCTGATACATGTGTGCACCTAACATTCTTATCTGAATCCATATTAGGACTTAGAAGAACTTTGAGAAAAGTATTATTGACCCCATTTTCAGTATTTGGTAATTGGGATTTAGAGAAGTAAATACCTTTCTAGAGGATACCGATCTGGTAACTGGATTTAGTTTGACTGGAATGTATATTCCTAAACTCCAAGAAAAGGACTGAGTCAAAATTTGAAATTGGATCTCTTCAGACATTGAACGAGAATTTTTTTTTCTAAAAAGACAGCTGGACAGTTACCATGATAAATTAGAAAATATTTCTTTCCAAGTGTGTGTCCAAAATTATGAAGTCAGCAGTCATCTTAAATTATATGGTCGGGAGCTCTAGTGTTATCATATGATGAGCTCAGTCAGTAAACTATCATCTTCAATGTTATCAGACAGATTAATCGAAACATTATTAATGTAACCTTCTCTGTTTTATAATCTTCCCATCCTTATTGTCCTTTTAGGAGAACTGTGATTAGGGCCAGATTGATAGTACAATGGGTAGGGCACTTGCTTTTCGCATGGCTAACCCAGGTTTGACCCCTGACATGCATATGATCCTCTGATGCCTTCTAGGAGTTATCACTGAGTGCAGAGCCAGGAATAACCATCAGTGTCCCCAAACATATTTGACACTTCTTCCCCTGAAAAAGATGCCTGTGCTATATTTATCTGTGGGTGATTACTAGAAAAAAAAAGCTATCATTTGGTGTATGGGCTTGTGGAGTTCCTCCTGGCAATTTTTAGCTGTATAGGGTTCAATGTGAGAGTTCAAAAATTTGGTGCTGGCCAGGTATTTGGATGCTGAGGACTATCCAGGCAACCCAGCAGTACTTAGGTGTTTCTAGGGTCACCTCTGTCAGTGCTGAGGGTTAAACCAGCAATGTAATTCTCTGGACACAGTCGTGCCAGGCACTGAACCCAGGTAGGCTGCATTAAGTATGTACATTGATCCGAGCTCTATCTATTCAGCCCTGGGGTAGGGGAAAACTATTATTTTATTAAATTATTTTCAAAGATTATCCCTATGACTTGTTTTGATAAATCTTTTGCAAATACAGCCATCTTGCTGAAGAGCAGATTCAATTCTCATTAACCCTGGCACTTTCAAACCTTATGGACTTTTAAAAACTATACGGGCATTTGGATTTAACTTCTACAGATAATCTCTGGTCTGGGTCGACTGTTTATAAGCACAAATGTAATATGGACATCCAAGTTTGAGAATTAGTGATCCAATAATTACCTGCTTAAGAATTTGGAAATGCCTTATATATTGAGACGTAGAAAATCCAAAGCTCTCTATAAATCCTAAAACAAATCCTTTGAAATAAAGGTGGAACCTGTGAGCAGCTTGAAACACTGTTGCTTGGCCATCCAATGTTCAGATTTGTGTCTTAGATAATGGAAAGGCAAGGGATAAAAAGCTATTAGATTATTGCACTAAGTGGAGTTACAAAAGAATTCTTAAAAGGCTGTAAGGTTTGGAAGAACCTGTTCTTTTTAATAGAAATTAATAGGAAACAGGTAATGGAAATGACAGCATGTTTTAGTCTATGTGCATTTCTTTCAGGTAAAAATAAAATACAGTGAAAGTGCAAAACCTTGTAAATGTGTCTTGACCTCTATTTCTGTGAGTTAGTCATTGGTCACCCTCTTCCCAACTTAGAGTTAGCTATCAAATAGGGGCACACTCGTCAAATCCCTTCCCTTATCAAGATGATAAAAGTTACCTTCCGATTAGTCCTGCCCTGGACTATAGACAAAAGATACTGCAGTTTAATTACTGACTGAAATTCACTTTGTCTGATCTGCCTGTTTTTGGTGTAATGTCATAATATAATCAGCATCACCCCCATCTGAAATACAAAGCTGTGAAGTCCAAGGACCTATATGATTGGAAGAAATAAAATGATGCTCAAACAACAAGCCGCCGTGCAGTAATTATTCCAACCTTGTTTTCATTGAATGTCACTCTCCCATTGGCTTGTCATGACAGCAGCTGAGAAAAGGATGGGAGAGAGCATGATTGAAAAGGAGACTGACCCGACGGAAGCAGGTGTGGGAGGGAGCCAAGCTGTAGAAAATCTTAAGGCTAATTAAACTTGTTTTTTCTCTAATATATATCCACTGGCTGCTACTCATCCTACAAGTCCAAGTTAAACCATTCAGTTGCGATCTCCCTGCAATTAAAATCTCCCCTTTAGTCGAAACACTATAGTATTTTCTTCTCTGAAAATAATTTATTTTTTTCTTTTAACACTGGCAATTACTTGGCAGGTCTTTTTCTATATATTTCAATGTAGTTTTGTAATTTAAAATTAATAAGAGAAGAAAATTGTGATTTTGTTCTGTCAGAGATAATGGGCTTGGAGGGCATCAATTCTAGGTTTGCATAGACCCACTGACGTATAGATGAACTGGACCGGAAACATGGCTTGGGTTCCCCACAAATAATTTGCCCACCTTAAAAATAAATTGTCCTAGGTTTTATAGTTGGAAAGTGACTGAGCTGGAGTTTATTTATTTATTTTTGGGGGTATTTTGGGTCACACTCAGTGACACACAGGGGTTACTTTTGGATCTGCACTCAGGAATTACTGCTGGCTGTGCTCAGGAACCATTTGGGATGTTGGGATCAAAACGGGGTTGGCCACATGCAAGGCCAGTGTCCTCCCTGCTGTGCTGTTGCTCCAGTACTGGATTTTCGTATGAGGTTTGTCAAATTCTGGGTCATATTCTCTTGACCTTCCTTTCCTACATCCTTTTATCTCTATATTTTATGATTGATACCTCCTTAACTCATTCATTTAGTTGTTGAGCATTTCCTACATATCAAATATTGTGCTACAACCCAAATATTAGTGGGCCTTAGATGGATTAATCAGCTATTATCTGCTTCCAAAGAATTTTATGTTTGAAAGTTCAGTTGTTTTTGTGACTCGCATTGTAAGTTGACAATTTAAATCCAAAAGTAACTAAACAGACATGAAATGTGAAAGCCAAAAGCTATGCCTTATTTTTACCCAATTTCATATATAGCATCACAACTGTATCTAATACCAAAAATTTTTAGAAACAAAATTTCCAAGTCTCAGGTCTTATGTATGACTCATATACTATGAGTCATACATTTCTATTAAACCTTATCATGTCGAATAAAGTAACAGGATGTCTAAACGAAAGAAAAAACATCATATTAGCGAATGGGGCATATATCCTGTGTCCTGTTTTGAGGTGTTTTACAGCTTACTCCTGTTCTGTCCTCAGGGATAGCTCTAATATTTCTCGGTCGCCATATGTGGTATCAGGGACTAAGGACAGGCCAACCGCATATGAAGTATGGACCTTATTCACTGTACTATCTCTCTAGCCCAAGATGGCCTGAGTACAAACCCTGATTATCATTTATTAGCTGGATAATCTTGAGAACACATTAACACTCAATCTGTAAAATGGAACTACTAAAAACACAAGCTTACCTTGCCTTTCAGTATTTTTATAAAGATTAAATGGTTTTATATATATATATATATATATATATATATATATATATATATACACTACATAGACCAATTACTCACCCATAGTGGAGGGTTTAATAAATAGCATTTCCCCTTCATAATATCTCTAGAACATAACATACCCTAGAGTTTTGGCTAGAGATATTACTGGTATCAAGTAATTGTTATTACTTTGCATATTTGTACCTCTCTCCCTTTCTGTTCACATTGTATTTATACTTCGCCTATTTCAATTTATACTTCCTATCAGTCTCAACAATATAGCACTGAATATTCCCATGCTATTCTCATAAGCCTTTATCAGATCTTTTTGTCCTTAGAACCTTGGAAATATTTCCTGCTGTAATTCCAGTTAATATGTTTATTTGCTTCTCCCAAAATAAATGATATTCTTTGGTTTTTTGGGTCACCCTTGGTGATGTTCAAGGGTTACTCCTGGTTCTGCACTCAGGAATTACTCCTGGCGGTGCCAGGGGTACCATATAGGATACCAAGGATCGAATCTGGGTTGACCGCATGCAACCCTATCAACTGTACTATAGCTATAACTCTGGTGCCAATAGATGCTTAGTTTTCTAGTTTCATGCCTTCTCATAGAATAAATCTTAACCACTTCAAACATCTCACTTTTTTAGTTTAACTACATTGTTTTTCATATTAGTGAAGCTTTTCATTGTCAGTCTAGATATAAGACAGTTGTCTCTAAAACTCTATTCTATTTGAATAGTTTGTATTACAATTATCTTGAGGCATTATCTCAATAACTACCTCAACAACTGTATCTCAGGTATAGGTCAGTCTCACTACACACCACTGTTATCCCTACAGAATCAAAATGGAGTTTGGGGTTGGGGGTGGGGGATATCACAGGTAGATAGTTAATATGTCCCTTCTCAATAACTAAATACCTCAACAATTTTATCTCAGGTATAGGTCAGTCTCACTACACACCACTGTTTGCCCTACAGAATTCAAATGGGGTTTGGGGTTTTGTGGGGATCACAGGTAGATAGTTAAAATGTCCCAAATAAATAGTTTTTAGTTCAGAGTTCTTACATTGTTCTAATCGGTTTTTCCCCCCTTATAATTCAGTCTGAACATTTTCCCTTTCCCCTAGTTCTTCTATTCCTTTGTTCTTGAACCTCTACTGTTTGATGCTTCCCTATGGACACTGAGAAAAGGCTTGTCAATCCATGATATTCATACTGCTACCGAATCATCATGTTCATGTGTGTAGCATGGCTGCTAATGGGTCCTTCTTTCTCCATTCAGGTGAATCTTGCACCAACTCCATCAATGCTAGAATTATAATTGCCTTTCTATAGAATGGTGATGATAAAACCCTATAAGACTCTTTTCTTCCTACATTTTTTTCAATTAAATTAATTTTTTTTTTTTTTTTTTTTTTTTAAGTATTTTATTATACCACCGTGAGATATACAAATAAAACATTTTGAATCAGGAAAGCAAAAAGTATTTTATGAGAAGGTATTTTCCTAAAACATACCCACAAGTATAATATATGCTCTATAGTATTATTTTCTAAATCAAGTTTTTTTATTTTTTAATGTACACTGTAAATAGCAAAAGTAAGGATTGATGCGCTGTATCTATCTAAGATAGCTCTGATATCAGGATTGTTCCATCTATATGCATGTATGTTTATCTTTTTTTAAGTCTAATTCCAGCACTTGAGTAATTTAAATTATTTGGTCTTGGCCTTTCAATCTGTGGGGAAAATTGGAATTTTCTTTAAAAGGCATTCATTGGAGAGATGTTTTATTTAAAGAAAATATTTTTATTAGTGCCTTACATGTGTGTGAGCCTGTGTTCAACCTCCAGCAACCAAAAATGATTATTGTTTTTCTTTCTTTCTTAATGTTGTTGTTGCAGTATCTAATTGGAGGAGAGTGGTGGTCACACACTTTGCTGCATTGCACACACATGTTTTATTGTTAATGAAGGATCTCACTTATTATTGTACTAAGGATCTCACCTGCAAGTGACACCGAGAATGACAGTTAATGATATTTACTGCTAACAGAGTGGAGCATACAGTTGTACACATGCAAGGCTCTAACTGAGCAACATACCAGTGTCCCTTATGGATTTATCTGTTTTTTTTTTTTTATCAGCAGCAGAACTGATCTTTAACAGAATGACAGGGAGAATCTTAATAGTTGCTAACCATTCCCAAACACCATTAAAATTAAACCCTATTTTTTCCTATACTATAAATGTCAAAATTGTGAAACTTTCCTGAACATAATTTTTCCCGTTTCATTTTAATTTTTTGTGATACAAGGGATCAAGCTCAGGGGTCCCTATAAATATCAGAGTAGAAGGGCAGATGTTCTACTATTAAGCAACATCCCTAGTTCAACATATAGATTTTTGGACAAAAAATTGGACTTAGGAAGTAGACCAATGTATGAATATGTAACTATAAATATTGTGCTCTACACAAAATTTTGTGCTCTACACAATAGTTATAGTTACATATTCATACATTGGTCTACTCCTAGGTCCAATTTTGTCCCTAGTTAAAATGTTTCTACTAATTGAGCGGTGAATTGATGGATGGTTTGATGATGACTTAGAAATTGAAGTCGCATTTCTTAAAAATTTAATCAGTGAGGGGCGGAGGCGATAGCCCAGCGGGTAGGGTGTTTGCCTTGCAGGCGGCTGGCCTGTGCCGGCCTGGGTTCGATCCCCGGCATCCCATATGGTCCCCGAGCACCGCCAGGAGTAATTCCTGAGTGCAGAGCCAGGAGTAACCCCTGTGCATTGCTGGGTGTGACCCAAAAAGCAAAAAAAAAAAAAAATTAATCAGTGCAAAAGGAGAGATTTTGGCTTGTGTTATTGTTAAGGAAAGTAGAGACAGGCAATATAGTTTCCATTTTTGTTTGTTTATCTATTTATTCATTTATTTTGCTTCTAGTGAGAGATGATTTCCAGAAATTTTCACATGAGGTGCATGGCAGCAAGCAATATGATCTAGTCAGCCTTAAATTGAATATCTTACTTATGTGGATTAAACAAAAACATAACATAAAATAAATGGTCCAATTCTTGACATGTACCATCATAATCCCTATAAACAGTATCAGTGGATTTCTATGAATATTCTTTTCCATCAGGTTTGACAACAGTGTTCTAATATTGAGAATTTGATAAGCAGCAGATATATCCTATGATCCATTTTTGCCTATTTCTCCCTCTCTCATCACTCCTCTTGCACATCAGCCAACACTAAAATTACACCCCCTCTCCGTGCTTAACCTGATTTGTCAGGAGTATCCAAATCTTTAGTTTTTCTACCAGTCCTCTGGCTCCTCTTGCTTGTTTGGAGTTTTGTGTTAAATTTTTCAAGTTAATTTTTAACTCATGAGATAGCTTTACAAAATTGTTGGTTGATAATCATAGATTTTTTCTCCTGGATTAATGCTGTTAAAGTTTAACTTAGTGTAACAGCTCATAAAAAATAATAAGTATATATGTATATAATTAGAGTATTAACTCTGGGAATTTTGCTGATACGCTCTCATGACTCAAAATGGAATATTTGTTCTAGTCTAGATAAAAAAGAAAGACCTTGGTTGTAGACCTGGCAAGCTCACTTTGTGGAAGAATTTAAGCAGAAAGGGGAGCCAGAGTGTACTCCTCCAGCCATGATAGGTGACATACAAATGAGGGGAAATTCCTTTATTGGTTAAGAGAAGGTCCTTTCTTCACAGTTTTGGAATGACCACATTTGAAAGTTGCTGAAATTATCTACAAATAGTTTCATCTCATCTGTATGCTCTCTATCGAAGCTTTATCATATCTCTAAACTTGTATTGTATAATCTGATCAAAATTTTGAGTCAAACATGAGTTGAAAAAAAAGTTTTTTTTTTCCCCTTTGGCCCTCAATCATATGTTTAACTCGGAAAGGACAGTTTTCTCTTGAAATAAAGATGTTTCATCTGATACCACAACACAGACTACTGAAAGAGCATATCTTGTGTTTTTATTTTCATTTATTTGGGGAGGGTTTTGACCAGGGCCATACCTGGTTGTGCTGAAGAAACATTCCTCCTCTTAACTTCTGGTAGGTTTTCAAGGAACTATATGTGATGCTAGGGAGCAAACCTGAGTTACCAGCATGCTGAACAAGTGCCTTAGTTGCTGTATTATCTCTCGGCCCTCTATCTTTTGTTTTTAAAGATGTCACCCTGCTTTTGCTAAAACTTAGAGGTAAAACATAGCACTGAATCAAAGTATACTTTGATTCATTTACATGTGTTTTTATTTTCACTTCTTGCAGTGTAGGCCTTAAGGAATAATTGTTGAACAAACCTGGGTGTAATAATAAAGTGAATCTGGTGAATATGGAAGACTATTAGGCCTCCCATATATGAGTTTCAAGTTCAGTATGGAGGTATCTGAAATTCTATGTAGTTAAAGACACTCTGTTTTTCCCCTATTTGTAGAAATCTGTTCATGTGGCGAATCTATATCAAAAAATCACTTATTGGAATTCAAAAGTCATTTGCTAATAACATTTGCTATGAGATAATGTGAAATAAACAAGATTCAAGCCAAACCAAGAACTAGATTTTCTGTTCAATTCTGCATTTTTCAAAATTATAAACCCAGCCATTCAAAACCTGGCTATCTTTCAAGCACCTTCTAAGAGTTCATTGTTTTGACAAATATGTTGTGTTTATCCCAAATCAGAATTAACTCGAGATCAAATTTCTTGTAACAAATTTTAAATTCGATGAGACTCAAAAAATACGTTTTAAGTGTCCAACAAGGTAGGAAGAAATACTGAAAAGAGAAGTATTCAAAAAGATAGTCCCAGTGTTTGAAGTAGAAGGAAGTGATTAACTATGTTATATTTCTACAGAGAACTTAAGTAAGAGGAGAATGAAATTGTGATCATTGAATCTAGCAGCAGGAGATATGGTAGAGAGGAGAAGAAAAGGCCTCCTTGGAAGAGTTTGGTGAAAGAATTTGAAGAGATGCAAGAGCTAATACAGACAATTATTTCAGCAAATTTTGTTATGATAAGAAGACAAATGGAAAGTAATTGTAGAGAGATTTGATATTAAGAGTGTCACATATGGGGTCAGAGAAATATTACAGCAGGCCAGGTGCTTGCCTTATATGTGTGGCTGACCTGGCTTTGAAACCCAGCACCCCATATGATTCCCTGATCCCTACGAGGCGTGGTCACTGATCACAGACTAGGATTAAGGGCCACACACAGCTGGGTTTGGTCCCCAAAACAAAAGAAAAGTGAGGGGGTATGACATTAAAACATACAGAGCTGGAGAGAAGTATTTTTTCTCCACATTTTATATAAAACCAGAGTGAAAGTACAGAACTTAAGATGCTAACCTTGCATGCTGCTGACCTCAGAGTTCCTTAGCATTACTGGGTGGACACGTAATCCCAACTCTAGACACTGAAGGACCCAAACATAGGTACATTCTTGGTCCCTTTCTTTGAACCTCTGTCCTTGTTGACTCAGATTGTACCATTTTAGGCCCAGTCCCCAACCCCTCCAATGTATGCAAGCTTGTTGAATGCTTTGTTTGATCTACTTCCTTTGAAAAGCAACATGGAACTGAATTATAACCTCAAATCTGAAGGAGAAGAGATGAAAAACAGTCAAAACCAGTTCAATAAATTTAAAAGATGCTGAATAAGATTAAACAAGTCTCAGGGCGGAGCTATAGCACAGTGGGTAGGGCGTTTGCCTTGCACTTGGCCAATCTGGGTTCGATCTCCTGCATCCCATATGGTCCCCCAAGTACCGCCAGGAATAATTCCTGAGTGCAGAGCCAGGAATAACCCCTGAGCGTTGCCGGGTGTGACCCAAAAAAACAAAAACAAAACAAAAGATTGAACAAGTCTCAGTTCTAGTTCAAATTCATTAGTTTAGGATTAAGCCTGTTGCCTTTCATGCAGGAGTCTCTAGTTTGATCTCCAGCTGCAAATCTGGTTTACAGTACAGTGTGAAAAGTTATTCCTGAGCACAGTACCAAGAGTAAACCCTGGGCACAACTGGATATGGCCCCATACCCCCAAAACATACAAATTCTACTAATTACTGTACTAGTAATGTAAATAATACTCAAGTGAATGCAAATCTGCTTATTTATTGACATGAAAAGACTATTTTGATATTCTAGATTTATCAAAGGAAAACCCCCATAATTTAGGAATTTCTCTATTAGAAAGAAATAATATTTGGGCCAGAGCGATAGCACAGTGGGTAGGGCATTTTCCTTGCATGCAGCTGACCCAGGTTTGATCCCCATCATCACATATGGTCTCCTCAGCACCACCAGGAGTAATTCCTGAGTGCAGAACCAGGAGTAACCCCTGAGCATTTCTGGGTATGATCCCCCAAAAGGGAAAGAAGTTAAAAGATTACAATTTACATCATATTTTACTATTTACAAAGCCAAGTTTTTGTTAAGAGCACCTACGTCTCATCAGATAACACATATAAGAGTGCTATGAGGTGGGTTGCTAGATTATTTTAGTAACTCATAAGGAAAAAGTACTCTAAAAGATTAAGAAATTGGCAGAATTACAGTGAGCGGCAATGGAACACAGGTTTAAGCTCGAACTTTTCAGAATTTTAATCAAAATCCTTACCACCTTGTAGTGGTGTCTACTTCCCTATGATCTTTTGCTTTAATATGCATATTTCCCCTGTCTCCAGTAAGTCCCCTCATCCCCCCGTTTCTGATCTGGGTTTCCATTCTTTTCTTTCTCTCCATCTCCCAGGACATTCTGGGTATTGCTATCTTTGAAATACCAGAGTTTCTCCATAAAACTTGGTTGGGGTTTGTTTTCAGAGCAGAAGAAAAGCAATCCACACCAAAGCATTTGCCAGTCCAGATAATTGCATTTCACATAGTCCATGGAAAACATTCTGTCCACAATGGCCAGTGTTACCAGCAGAAACGCCTTCATTGTACCTTGCTATTTGGGCTTAGGAGCCTTACAAACCAGGAATGGAAAGGAAAGGACAAGAAGGGAGGAAGGAAAAATGTAAAATGGGTAGTGGAAGAAAGGAGTCACAGAGGGGCACAAGTGTTGCTTAGTGAAGGCCCTGCAGACCAAAAATTATTGTGTTTCTAACACTATTGATTTTTTTTCAGCAGCTGATATTTCAATCTGGGTGCAGTGTGTCTGTGAGTCTCGCACACTGTCAAGAAGAAATATGATAGTGTCTTAAAAGATTAATAATATTGCTGGTCCTCTGGAGGCCTGTCTTAATTCACTGGCCTGTTCCCTGGCATGTACTGTAATTTATCTAGTCTGATTTGAATAGCAAATGGCAATCGGCTGCCATTAGGGGAAATGGGCATCATTCTTATTGATCCAGCATGGGCTGGATTTTATTTAAGGAGAACTGCAAAATGTTATTACCTTCAGGAAGAGAAACTGAAAAAGGAAGCTTTTCCCTCATGTATTTTGAAAATGTTCTACCTTAAAAAGGGGAATGAATTGTGGATTTAGGAGAACAGGGAGAGACGATGAGCCTATTGTGTGAACAGGGACTTATACAGGCTGTTTTCAGCTTAATTGTTTACCAGCAGGAAAGCGTGTTCATGATTATGAGAAAGAGTCCTTGCGCCTCAGAGGTTAGAACATTAGAGACTGAGTCAGACTTGACCTTTTTCTTTATCCAACATTGCTGAAAACATCCCTAGTTGCTCAGAACCCATTTATCAGTCTGTAAAATGGGCAAAAAAAATGTGTTGAGCATATGTAACATTGATTTAGTGTTTATTTCACATCCTGAGAACCATGGATAAAGAAAATTACGGAATGAACATAAAAAGGAAAGAAGGCCTATTTAACATTATGGGTGGAGTTTATTTATTATTGTCTTCACCGAGAACACTTGCAGGGCAGGTTATGTGCTGAGTGAAGCATGACAAACTAACCTCATAATTCTCATTAACCATAATGGGCATCTCTCTCAGGTTAATGTTGAATATATTGACTTTTAATGTTCACCTGTTAGTCGTGGATCTAGACCTGTACTTTTAGCTTGTTTTCCAAAATCAGGGAACACTATCAGCATTATGGTAGTAAATGTGGTAGACAGACCAGTCAGTCTGGGTCCCCCCTACCATCTTACTCTAGGGACAGGGGCTGAGTGGGCCCTTTCCTTTTAAGCTTATGGAAATATGTTGTGCGCTTCTGTATATATGTGTGCATGCATACCTCACACACACACACACACACACGCACGCACACACACACACACACACACACACACACAACTACCCCCTAACCTTTCTTAGCAGTTCTAGGAAGTCAAAAAGGTATGACAAAGGTGACCAGAGGGGAGGGCTCATTGCTCTAGAAATTCTTCTCCATTCCACCTCGGGTTGTTATGGAAAGAAATGATAATGTGCTACAGGAAATGGCCAAGTATAAAAGCAATAAAATAAATTGAAAATGACTTTGTTTTTTTGAGCGGCAGTAATTGCTATATGTTGTGATGTTTGCATAAGGAATTAGTTAATGTGTAGCAGAATGGCATGTGATACTTTTTATTTGCCTGATGACTATAGTCTCTGAGTGAATGACTTATTAAGGTTAATAAAGAAAAATTTGCTTGTGACTTGTAATGATCCAATTGCTAGAATTTAGCATCCCCTTATGCATTGTTGCCTAAAAGGGGAGAAGGAAAAAACCCACATGCATTAATGGCCGACTGGCTATGATTTTTTATAGTGGTGTGAGAACAAACAATGTCTTCTAAATTGTTGGTCTGTCTATCTTTCTGCCTGCCTGGGCAGGAACGTTATGGCTTTCTTAATTCTCCTGTGTGATTTATCATCCTAAATTCATTGTTTTGCATAACTCTGCTCAAAATGAAGAAATGTCATTATTTTGCAGCGAAAAAGTTGTCATTTGCATAATGCCTGCCATTAATTATTGTGAGACTAATGCAGTTGTTGATATTTTTAGGGCACAGTGGTACAGCCTGCACCTTGTATAATGTCATTCTGAAAACATTGGTAGTTAATAGGTGCCACAACATTGCACAAATGGAAAGAAGATGATGAAGAAGAAGGGGACACAATGAAACAAGCTGTGATCTTTATTTAGCTTTTTTTATTTTTTTTTCCTGAAATGCTTGGTGAGGAAAGACTATAAACGGAAGCGAACAGAGCAGGGAGCTGTGACATCCAAGAGAACAAAAAAGGATTGAAACGCTGAGATTTTCTATTTAGGCTGAATTAATCTAACCTGGGTTCTAGCCAATTTAATGAAGCGATGTTTCGACTTACCTATTTAACCAAAAGCCCTGAACAGAGTGTAAGGATTGGCTTTTATAAACCATCATTTAGGGCACGAGTTTGCTCTGAAAAATGTTAGTCTGGTTGAAGAAGTCTCTTAACTGGGCACTTCGCCAAAGTTAGGACACACAGTTTCATGAAGGAGACCCTAGATTATGATTTTCAGGTTTTGATTAATTCATCCTCTGTACCTCAGTTATTTCGGTTTTTTGTACCTAGGGTCATAACTACTTTTCCTTGTTTAAAAAAAAAGGCAAAATACATAGAATAGTAACATATGAGGGTGGCGGTTTTATCCAACTACTACTTATAATCTAAGGACTGTTTACATCTGGCTCTTTAGGGCAGGAGCCCACCAAAGCTCTGACTCAGAGGTAAATGAAAGTCAGTTATAAAATTTCGATCAGAGATGAAACTCATTACACTGAGTCTGGAAGGCATAAATATTACAAATGTAGGTAACTGTTGATCTTTTTTTAGTCATACGAGCTTAAAAAAATACATCAAATAGAATATTTTTCTTAATTCCACTGTTTCATGTGTATTATGTAGTTAGATCTTTTTTCTTTATCATTGAATTTAAGAGACATGAAAAGAAATGGAGCTTTGAAAGTAGGTCTAGTTACTAAGACTGGCTAGAGATATTTAGAAAGATGTTTCCCTTTTAATGTTGGATTTATAAGTACTGGAAAAATGCAATATATTCAGACTGGAATCAGATTCTGATGATTGGGACCCAAAGACAACTGTGATTTTGGACCTTTCTTAGAGGCAAATAAAGCTTGTGAGACTGTCTTAAAGGTCTCAAGACATCACAAGTTGTTTATTTTTTTTATTAGATACTGTTATAGAATAAGATCTGGGATCATTTTGTAGATCTCACCTTGAACTTTGGAATTTAATTTATATGTGTTTTCACTTCTGAAATATGTAAAATATGCATTTTAGGTTAGAAAAACTCTTAACTCCCCACATAAGAGCAACATAAAACTACCACATTTAGGGTTGTAAAAAGCAGGTGAGCCCATGTGCGGGAGCTCTGCCGGGTCCCCCAACAGTGCCGGGAAGCGAAGTTCCCTTCTACCTCCGAAGCCGGCGAGGAATGGATGAAAACTCAGGAATCCGATCCAGTTTTAAAAGGGCTTTACTATCACAGGTTCCAATATACAATCCAAGAGCAGGGAAAACTTCCGGACTCTGGGTTCCCAGCTAGGCCCCAGCCAGGTGCAGGCCAAGATGGCTGCCACCATGTGTTGAGGCCCAACAGAGAACAGAGAAGTGGAAGCCAAAATGGCAAAAAGGCAGTCATTCTGTAACTGTCTCTCTCCTTCTGGCTAATTTCGCTCAACATAATCTTCTCCATGTCCATCCATTTGTAGGCAAATTTTATAACTTCATTTTTCCTAACAGCTGCATAGTATTCCATTGTGTAGATGTACCAAAGCTTTTTTATCCAGTCCCTCTATTTTTGGGCACTCGGGTTGCTTCCAGATTCTGGCTATTGTGAATAATGCTGCTATGAACATAAAAGTAGGGATGGTGTTTCCGCATGCGTATTTTTGGCTTCCCAGAGTAGATTCCCAGGAGTGGTATGGCTGGGTCAAATGGGAGTTCAATTTCTAGTCTTTGGAGGAATGTCCATATTGTTTTTCCAGAAAGGCTGTACCAGCCGGCATTCCCACCAACAATGGATGAGTGACCCCTTTTCCCCACACCCACGCCAGCACTTGTTGTTCTTGTTCTTTTGAATATGTGCCAGTCTCTGTGGTGTAAAATGGTATCTCATTGTTGTTTTGATTTGCATCTCTCTGATGATTAGTGATGATGAGCATTTTTTTTCATATGTTTTTTGGCCATTCAATTTCTTCCTTGCTGAAGTTTCTGTTCATTTCTTCTCCCCCATTTTTTGATGGGGTTGTTTGTTTTCTTCTTGTAAAGTTCTACCAGTGCCTGATATATCCTGGATATTAACCCCTTATCAGATGAGTATTGGGTGAATATTCTTTCCCATTCTGTGGACTGCTTTTGTATCTTAGTCACTGTTTCTTTTGAGGTGCAGAAGCTTTTTAGTTTCATGTAGTCCCATATATTTATCTTTTCTTCTAGTTGCTTTGTTAGAGATGTTTCATCTTTGAAGATGCCTTTAGCTTCAATGTCATGGAGGGTTTTTCCTATATTTTCTTCAATGTACTTTTTATGGATTCAAGTCTGATAAATATATAGGTACATATTATGATACCAATATCCAAGGTCAAGTGAAACATACATCAGGAGGTCCTGTCAAAGGTGGAAATTATCACAAACGTGTGGGGAGTCAGAGGCTAGGTAAGACAGAAAATGGAACAGTGTGCTAACAATTGTGAGGGTACTAATGCCAACCTAGAACTGAGCATTAAATAGAGGCAAAAGGATACACATGACAACCCTTTAATGTATGTTCTGTAATCCATAGTCTGGAGAGGAAGGAAAAGAGAAAGATAGAGAAATGGAAAGAAATAAAGAACCTGCCATGGAGGAGGGCTGGGGGAGGGGGAGGGAACCGGGGACGTTGGTGGTGGGAGATGGGCACTGGTGGCGGGATGGGTGCTGCTACACTGTATGACCAAAACCCAAATATGAACTTTTTTAATTGTATATCTTTGTAATTGTAAAAAAAAAAAAATTAAAAAAAAATAAAGGTATCCAGATAGGCAAAAAAAAAAAAAAGAATATAGAAATAGAGGGCAGGAGATAGGACAGTGGGTAAGGCCCTTACATGTGACGGACAAGAATTTGCTTACCATCATCCCATAGGGTCCCCTGAGCACTGTCAGTAGTGATTCCTGAGTGCAGAGCCAGGAGTAACTCCTGAGCATCACCAGGTATGGCCCCAAAACAAAATGGAATGAAAAAGAAAGGATAGAAGGAGGGAAGGAGGGAAGGAAGGAAGGAAGGAAGGAAGGAAGGGAGGGAGGGAGGGAGGGAGGGGGAGGGAGGGAGGGAGGGGGGGGGGGAAGGAAGGAAGAAAGAGAAGGAGAGAGGAAGGGAGGGAAGGAGGAGGAGAGAAGGGAGGGAAGGAGGGAGGAAGGGTTTTGTTTATGTTCGTATTGTATCATGTATGAGACTTTACTTATCTCACTAGTTTTTTTAAGAGAGTTAGGTTGGTATCATTTTCTATATTTATGTCATCTGCAGTAGGTTCATTGCATTTTTTCTTAAAAAAAATAATAAGACTAATTACTTTTAAAAAAAAGGGAAAAAAAAGAGAAAGAGCTTCTTTCTTGCAGCTTATTTTATAGTTCGAAATCCCCAAACTCCCCAGCCCAGCCCATTCTGGGCTGGGCTATCTAGAGATGAAAATTCAGGCCTCCCAGCAGAGCTGGGAGTTGCTACAAGCCAAGTGTAAACTTCTCCTGGCAGGGTCAAGTGCCCTCAGGTAATTTCTCCCAGCACCTCAGCCAATGTCTTTATATGCTAATGTTTTGAGCAAGACCCGCCAGGAAAAATCTCCTCAGGGTAGAAAAAAGGGGCTCTTAGATGAGTCCTGCAACACCCATGTGTCAATTGGAACTAGTCTCCATTGCTGAGTCTCAATTTTCCCTTTCTTCCGATGAGAAGGGAATTGTTTCTCACTCCCCAAATTAATATCTCTTGACTATAATAAAATGAATAAAAGCATACAGTTTTAGTATTAGGAGTAAAGAGGTCAGGCATAGAGAGGAAATGGAAAGGAAATTAGAAGCGATGTTAACTTCCTACTGTATTCTCAGGCAATCCTCTTGTGACTATAACCTAGTAAGATCTTATTTTTTAGCATATTATATACAATCCATACATAGGAATATGTGTAATTAAATTATCAATTTATACTGTGATTGGTGCTACCCACTCATATAGCTACCCTAGAATTTATCCTATTTTGCTAGTAAAGACAGTTCCTATTTCATGTAAACCAAGATAGTAGGTTCCTGAAAGATGGCAGACACTCAACATGGCATATGATTTAATAGTTGCATTAATCTTTTCCATCTATTTGAAAAAAGTTTTCACAGTCAGTGGACAAATATCTCTTCAAAACTTCTTTTCATAATATCCATTTGATAAATCATTTGTACCTAGCTTGAAGAGAATTGGGTAAAAAGTGTAGCTTTTCATGCATTGAGTGTCTAGCACTTTGATCATCAATATTCTGAAAAGTAGCAGTCTCATAGTAAATAATCAGCATCAGTTCTGATCCCCTGTTATTCAGGAAATAATTTTAGAGCGCAAGTCTTCCATAGAAACAGGGTAGGGATCCATATGTTGGTTGGCATGATTTTTATCACCTAACATCTGATAATCATGTCAGACTGGCATTCTTTAATACTCATTCCTGCCAGGACTTCTAACTTCTCTATCCTTTGCCTTGGAATTTGTCTTCCATTACACTCAGCATGCTAAAAGATGGGGTTACAAGAAAGAAAAGCTCTGGTCATTCATTGGAAAATTTTTATCTATTCTAATACGGGGAAGGTAGAAATGTATCTCATATATCATATATCATGTGTGTAACACAGGCAATTGCTTTATTCAGTGATATTAGTTAACACATTCCACAAAGCTTAGCCATAGAATAGCAGTTAGAGTGGTATTGTTTGTTCCATGAATCCATTTGTTCATTTGCTTAATAAACATTTGTTGAAACATTACAATTGCTCAGCAATGTTCTGAACATTGTGGAAACAAAGATGAGTTATATTTGCATTTTCGCAATGCAGACTATAAAAGGGTGCCTCACTTCCCCCCAGATTGGGAGTTTCTTAGCATAAGATTTTCATGTTAACATAATACCAGTTGAAGACACCAGAACTAGTTGCCTGGGAAAACTTTCCCCTTTATGGCCTCAAAGTGGATATGTCTTCTTAAGAGAATTCTGTTCTAATATTTGTAGTAAATAGATGGTTCCCAAATAGGCCTGCTCAATAAAGGCTTCTGGGTCAATCCAGAGTAGTCACCTACCATGCACAGTAAAGATTTTCTATTTAGAGTTGATGTAATTGAGTAAGATATAGAGAGTTGCAGACTGCTTCATTTAATTTTTCATTCAATCTGTAATAGCTATTAACCACCTAAAATGTTTCTGACATTATTTTAACTACTAGCAGTATAGTGAGAAATTAACCAAAACCCTATACGAAGTTGACCTTACATTAGGAGAGAGAAAACAAGCTTCGTTATTTTTAATAATGATAGGATCTAAGATGAAGATGATGTAGAGTAATAAAAATGAAAAGGGGGATGATTTATAAAGTGCTTTTTGAATTATGATAGGTAGAGAAGAGAAAGTGAGAGAGATTACAGTGAGTTTAAGGACCTCTACATGTGGTACTCAGAAAGAATGAATCTTAGACAGGAAATAAATATTATAAAGGTATTCAAGAAGGTGCAATTTGAAATATATAAGGAAGAGCAAGAAATGTGTGTCCCGTCAAGTGAGAATGATCAGGTAGTTATTTAAAGGACCAGAGAGATGACACTGCAGTAAGGGTCCCTTGCCTTGTGAGAGATCGGTAGGTGTTAGGATAGGTAGAGAATTGAGGTTCTGTTCCTGGCACCCCAAATGATCCATCTCCAACCAGGAGTGATACTTGAATGCAGAGCCAGAATTAAACCCCTGAGCATCACCAAAATGTAGCCCAAAAACAAACAAAAAATATTTTCATATATAGTTATCTAGACACCAGATAGACCATGGTAAAACCTGACTCAAAAAACTGCACATCATGGAGTGTACTACCAGTTTCCAAAAGCAGATTCCCCAACACCTTACTTAGGTAGTACTCTGAGCCGTATGAACTCTTTTAGTGATATTCAAACGGAGAAAGAGTTCATAAGAGTGAAAATACTATGCAAAAAAGGTGGTTTCTTCATGTGCTTCTTTGGTTCAAGAGTGATCCATGTTTCAAGCACTGCTCTTCTTTTCTCTTCAGTGAGACTTCTAAATCTGAAACTTTAAGATAATATGGTAAAAAATATCTATAAAAATAATTTATCTAATCCTGGTTTTATTTTTGGTTTTGGGGGCTGTGACCCCTGTGTTCAGGAACCATTCCTGACTCTGTGCTCTGGCATTGTACCAGGCGTGGCAAGGATACAACCAGGTTTCCATGCAGGGGAAAGCACCTCACTCTCTACACTATCTTACCCTATTTAATCCTAATTAAAAATTTTTACCCTTGGGGTCAGAGATATAGTAGTGGAGATATGGATCTTGCTTTGCATGTGACTGACCCTGGTTCAATTTCAGGCATTACCATGGTCTCCTGAGCACTTCTGGGAGTGATCTCTAACACTTCACTTGATCACTTGATCACTTGACATCCCTGTTATTCATCGATTTGCTCAAGTGGGCACCAGTAACATTTCCAGAGTGAGAAATAAGCCTGAGCACTGCTGAATGTGGCCACAAGCTCCCCAGTCTCCAAATATGAATAAATAAATAAAGTTTTACCCTTGTTTTCTTTGAAACTGCCTGAAGTTTAGTTTTTTACTGATACTTATTTATTATGATTGATCTGGGCTTTAGGTATTCTACATCTTCACGCTACTACTTTTCTTCTTCTCTGTCCTGACTAAAGGTTCTTCTGGACATTCTAAAATATCCTTTTCTTAATGTTCTTTTGTTTCACGTCCCACAAATATGCCCTGTGGTCTTAAACTGTACTATATTTAATATAATGACAATATTGCCTCATTTCCCAAATGCCCTTTCATTCTAGCTGGGATTAACATTTTTTGGAAGTAATTCACATAATTAATTAAAAACAGTATAAAAAGAAGATTAATAAATTTTAAGTCATTTTAAAAGGAAACATTTGATAAAATTTATAGATAATTAAGAGTTAAATTTGAGACATGTTCATTTTGAGATTTTTATTCGAGTAAAGAAATTGAGTAAGCAATTGGATATATGAGTCAGTAGCTCAGAGGAGGAAATGATCTGGAGATACAATTTTATTCTAAAATTTAAACATAGATAATAATTAATTTCCATGTGTTTATTTTAATTAGAAAATAATGGACTAAATTTTGGGAAGTTATATATGTATATATATATATATATATCCCATGTTATTTGCTGTTATATATACTGGTGCTATTTTCATTCTTCCTGCTATTATGGAAAGTTCAAGATATACATATATATGAAATATACTCTGTAATATATATCCTTTAAAATTATACGAACACATTCTAAAGACTTTCTTGGTTTATTAAATAACTAATGACTAAAATATGATTAAAATAGTTTGTTGATAATAACATTAGTCTAAGTGTAAGACAAATATTCTATGGTTTATTGCTATGGTTGGAATCAATATGAGATACAAGAGAAGTAAAACTTGAGCCCAGTTATGGTAAAGAGAAGGATTTTGACAAGAAATAAAGAGCAAGCAAGACTTTAATAATATGAAATCAGTAAGAGATTAAAAAGACATATTCTCTCTCTCTTCAGAGGTAAATGAAACATGGATGGATAACATAGTGACTATACTGGCAGGACAGAATTTTTGTGTTTGTGAACTTAAGAGGATGAATTTAATGGCAAAATTTAGATAGAAATGTTTCTTATATCTAGATATTTAAAAATCACAGTGTTTAAAAATGTAGGAATGCTATGGTTAACTTATCTATTAACTAGAATCCCTAACAAAGTCATCTCAACCAGTATCATATCACTACAATTAATTTAATGTGTATGTCTTCATATTTTTATGGAACTTTGATGGTATTGGTCTTAGAAAAACCCTATTATTTGTATTATTTTAATGGGGGAGCTTATTGTAGACCACAGCTTCTTTTAAATGCTGTGATTAGTTATTATAGTTAATAACTTTGCTGAATTCCTAAGTGGAGTTGTCCCAGACACCTTACTGATGTGGGCTCCTAAAATGGTTCACTTTTAATAAAGATATTTATTTCTATAATTAGCCAGAAATCAAAGTTTGTACTGTCCCATAGGTAGGCCTGACACACAAAACTATGGCTTTTCACTTTAGCTGCTCAAAAATTCCTTCACTATCACTATCTTCCCATTCATCATTGGAAGTAATTCACTTTCAATTTAATAATTAATTAAAAACAGTATAAAAAGAAGATTAATAAATTTTAAGTCATTTTAAAAGGAAACATTTGATAAAATTTATAGATAATTAAGAGTTAAATTTGAGACATGTTCATTTTGAGATTTTTATTCGAGTAAAGAAATTGAGTAAGCAATTGGATATATGAGTCAGTAGCTCAGAGGAGGATTTGCTCGAGCGGGCACCAGTAATATCTCTATTCAGCCTGTCACATGCTAGTAGAGCCCAAGGGCATCTGCTTGCTCCAGGAACATAAAGAGCCTCAAACCATTCCATCAGGTCATGGGAATGTGGTCTATATTGTTGCTGATATTTGGCATATCAAATACCTCAGGGATAGCTTGCCAAGCTCTGTCGTGTGGATGGGATACTCTTTTAGTCACCTCTGATCTCCAACATTTATTGATGAACCGGGCACCTCGTGAGCAACTGGACACAAGGAGAGCCGGTAGCATCTCATGTATGTGAGTTTCCTTAGTAAATTTCCTTAGTAAAATTAAATAAATTCAAAATTTTAAGTAGTACATTTTGAATTTAGTGAAAACTCTTGAATTGAATATCAGATTTTCATTTGATCACTTGACATCCCTTTATTCATCGATTTGTTCGAGGCGGCGCCAGTAACATTTCCATTTGACCCTATCATGTGCCAGTGTGGCCCAATAGCATCCTGGTTGCTTCAGAAATACAAAGAGCCTCAAACCGTTTGTTCAGGATCTTGATGAAGAATTCTGACCATCTTGTAGGTGGGCGGCCAAGTGATCTTTTGACATCCCAATGGGATCCAGTTGGTAACCGGCTCTAGTCCAGCGGTCATCTCCAAATCGCATTACATGTCCAGCCCATCTGATTTCCCATGCCTTGGCAAACGAGACAGCATCCCTGACTCTGGAACAGTGACGGAGGTCTGAGCTCCAGACTCCTATGTTCACTTGAGTGAGGCGTGATATTCCAAGCATAGCTCTTTCGATTCCTCTTTGGGAGACCCGAATAGCATTCTCATCCTGCTTTCATAAGGCCCAGGTCTCTGAGGCATTAGTAAGTGCAGGGAGAATGGTGGAGTCGAAGAGATGTACCCAGAGCCAAAGGTTTTTTGTCTTTTTATCTATTTCCTCTATGATTTTGAAGGCATTCCACACCGCTCTCTTCCTGCTGTGCAGCTCAGGATTTAGGTCGTTCGTCATGTTGACTTCTCGACCTAGGTACACATAACTTCTGCATTCAGAGATGTCTGTTTCATTAAGAGTGAATCGGGCCTCTGGAACTAGTTCATTTTTCATGAACATAGTTTTGTTGAGATTGAGCTGTAGACCTATCTTTCCACATTCTCGGTCAAAGTCAGCCAGCATTTGTGTCGCTTGGCTAATGTTTGGTGCTGTTAGAACCATGTCATCAGCAAAGAGGAGGTGGTGTAATTGCCGACTATCTTTACTCCCATTCCTTCCCATTCTGATTGTCACATGATGTTCTCGAGGGCGGTGCTGAAGAGTTTTGGTGAATGCTATCATCCTGCTGAACCCCTTTTTTGGCATCGATCATCACTTTTTGATCATCAATCACTTCTTTTGTGATCCATGATCACACTGACTCGGCTCTTCACACGCTACCTGTCTGAATGCAAGGTGCCCTTCCAATGGAAAACCAGCAGGACAGTTCTACTGTTCAAGAAGGGAGACATCCACGACATTGGCAACTGTTGCCCATCTGCCTGTTGTCTGTCATCTACAAGCTGTTCACTCGAGTCTTCCTGAACAGGATTGGCAGAACATTATATGAAGGACAACCATGTGAGCAAGCTGGCTTCTGGAAAGGATTCAGCAGTCGACCATATCCACACGGTATCCAAGCTCATTGAAGTTTGTAAGGGAGTTCCAGATGCCACTATGTCTCATGTTCATTTATTTAAAGAAAGCCTGTTCTTTCTGTGGAGACTGAAGCGGTCACGAAGCCCTAGCCAAACAGGGCATTCAAACCCAGTACATCAAGATCCTTCATGAACTGCATTACGGATTCACCACCAGGATCCCACCATTCCACAAAGAAGTTATCAGATTTCATTGTTAATAATACCTTATTTTAAATTATTAGAGGTTGTGCGTTACTTACTTTAATGGTAGGGATAATTTCTAATATATATGGAGCACGGCAAAGTAATTCCGGGAAGTTCTGATGAAGTATATAATCCTATACTGTTGCAATAATCTATGTGGCAGTTCATGGAGCTTTAGTAGTCTATATAAAATGGTTAAGCATTTCTTGACATTTCTGTCTTATTCTTTTAGAACTAATAGAACCATCATAAATCCTCCATTATATTTCTATTTATGGAGTGTTACATAGTCATCTGTGACTGGTTTGGGGTATAAAGTGAAATGAAGCTATGGAAGGGTAGCATCTGTTACAAGCAGCTACATGGTATATAGGACAGTTATATAAAATGTTTTATAGTGAACTACATTGCATTAAACTGCAAGCAAGCAATCTACCCACTGTACTATCTTTTTGACCCCATTCACTCATCTGTTGTTGAACACCACATTGATGCCATGTCCTAACTGTAGTGCTAATTATTGTTATGAATTCCCAGAGACTCGGCCCTCTATGCCAATTGAATGGTTCAGTACTTGGGTGAGGCCGTAGAATGCTCTCTCAGGCCCAGTAGTTCTGGGGATTATCATGCTGGCTATTTCTTTTTGAATGTATCTTTTTGTGTCCTCAGACTAGATGTCAAGAAACGAAATTCCTGGGTCATATGGTAAATTTTAGAAAACAATAGATAATGCCTATATAAACTAGATAGGGAAAACTATTCAACAGGATGGTTTTAGGTATTCAAGGAAAACGTTTTAAGTAGATAAATATTTTAAATGATGTGTGGTTCTGGCTGGGCGATAGCACAATGGGGGAGGGTGTTTGTCCTGCACATGGCTGACTCGGGTTCATCCCGGCATCCCATATGATCCCCCCAAGCATTGCCAGGAGTAATTCCTGCACATCACCAGGTGTGAACCCCCCCAAGAAAAATGATGAAATGATGTGTAGTTAAGCACTTTCCGCAGCAGTTTATTGAAGAGGCTCTTCTTCCTCTATTTTATTCTCTGGGCTCCTTTCTTGTATTAACTGGCCACATATGTAAAGGTGTATCTCTGAATTCTCAATCCTGTTCCATTGTTCTCCGTGTCTGTTATTACAACAGCATTACATTGTTTTTGGCATATCAAATATGCCAGGCCCTGCCGTTCGAGTAGCATACTCTTGTAGTCACCTCTAAATCCAGCATTTATTGATGAACTGTGCGGCCACTTGTAGCCACAGGAGCCAGGCTGTGATAGGCTTGTCTGCTGGGTGGAGTTCTGACGAGGGGGAAATCCAATGTGAAAAATGGAGGCCCCTCATGGAGTGGGGTCGTCTGGTTTGTTGCAAGGCTCTGCTGGGGTTGTTAGCCAGGGCTAGAACCCGCCATCTCTCCCAGGTGCCTCGTGAGTGACTGGGCACAGGGAGAAACCAGTAGCAGCTCTGCCCCATGTCTGTGAGTCAAATATCATATATTTGATATGCCAAATACCAGTAACAATTTTAGACCTCATTCCCATGACCTGATGGAATGGTTTGAGGCTCTTTATGTGTCTAGAGCAAGCAGGTACCCTTTGGACTCTACTTGCATAAGACAGGACATATGGAGATGTTACTGGTGCCTGCTCGAGCAAATAGATGATGAACGGGAAAACAGTGATACAGTGACAGTGATACATTGTTTATATTATTATAGCTTTACAGTATAGTTTAATTAGCTAATACAATGCCTCCCATGTTTTTCTTCAAGCTATCTTCACTATTCAGTATATCTGTGATTCAGTAAAAGCTTTAGTAACATTTGCTCTTTGCCCTTGAAGAATGTCATTGATGTTTTAATAGGGATTAGATTAAATGTGTATATTGCATGGCATATGTAATTACAGTTATTTTTAAAATGTTATTTCCCCCAATTCATGAAAAAATTAAATAGTTTTTCCATTTTATTTTGTTAGCTAAAAATTAACTTTAGACATTAGCTTTGCTACATGGGTAAGTTTCTTCTATTCACATTTTGTTGAGAGGGTTGTTTTTATTTATATAATTAATAAGTGTTACTCTTGAGAAAAAAATATCTGCATCTATAGATATAATAATATAATTTTAGTCTTATTTTGTTGACATGGTGTATCACATAAATTGTTTTATATGCATTGAACATTCTTATATTAATGGAATAAATCCCATTCATGATGCATGACGCTTTTATGTATTTGTGAATTTTGGTTTACTCAGATTTGTTGAAATTATTTGCAACTATGTTCATATGAGATATTGGTCAGTAATTATATTTTTTCGGTGATGTCTCTTTATGGTAACAGTAATTACTGTTAAAGCAAAGTAACATTACTAAAAGTAATATTACTGACAGTAATGTTAGTCTCATAAAAACTGATTGAAAGCATTCCTGTCAAAAAATTTAAGATATTGAGAAAAATACGTAATGGGATCTCCTTTTATGTTCAGTAGAACAGAGTAGTAAGTCTATTTGGACCTATGCCTTTGGCCTCTGTTTTGGAGAAGACTTTGTATTACCCTTTCAATTATCAACTTCCTTGAATTTAATTAGTGTTTGCAAATTTTCTACTTCCTCCTGATTCAGTCTTGGGAAGATATAAGATTCTTAAAACTTGTCCATTTCTTTTAAGTTCTCTTATTTATTGGCATAAAAACAATAAATTACTATTTATAAATAGTACATTATTTCACAATAAATAAATTTATTCTGATTTCTTATAAGGCTTTGTATTTCAGTAGTTGTAAATGCTTAACTTTTTTGGTCTTGCTTATAAGTATTTTATAAGTATTTTCTTAGTGTTTTTCCCTTTGGAGTCTACACAAGTGTTTCTTAGTCTTGCTTATCTTTCAAAGAATCCTCTCTTTATTTTATCCATATTTTATGGTAACAATTTACCTTCTTATTATTTGAGGTTCTGTGATTTATGATGCTGTTTCCTATGCACATAATTCCAACTTTACATCCATCACCAGGGTATCTCCTTCCCACAAGGATGCCTATGACCCTCTCTTTGCAACTGTCTTTTTTATTTCTATTTTTTTTTATTTCCATTCTAATTTTTTTCTTTCCTTTGCATATAGTAAGTTGTGTTTGTTGTTCCTTTTTTGTTTCCTTCAGATGTGAGGTTTGATTTTTTTATTTGAGTCATGTTTCCAAATGTAAACCTGTGAATATCCCTTTTAGCATTGCTTTTGCAGTGCCTCACATGTTCTGATAGCATATGCCTTTATTCCTAACCCATGCAGCTTCAGTCTTATTTACTTTAGGAATTATATTTTCTATTGTTTCTTCTGTCTCATGCAAGTAGAGCCCAAGGGCACCTGCTTGCTCCAGGAACATAAAGAGCCTCAATACTTGCATGAGACAGGTCATATGGAGAAGTTACTGGTGCCCGCCCGAGCAAATCAATGATGAACGGGAAGACAGTGATACAGTGATACAGTGATTGTTTCTTCTCTGAGCCAATAATAATGTGCTATTAGGTTGCCAATTCACGAATTTTCACAGCTTTCTTACTGTTTTATTTCTACCTTTATATAACATTGTGATAAGAAATAAATACTATGATTTCAATCTCTGTTTACACTTGTTTTGTGTCCCCGTATATGATATATACTGGAGAATTACCCATTCATACTAGAGAAGAATATGTAGTCAGCTTTCTTGAGGTGGACAAACCTGTATCTGTTGGGACTAGTTCTTCTTCGTCTCCTCCTCTTTCTCCTGCTTTTTTTTTCTTTCTGCTTCTTTTCTTCGACTTCTACCTCCTCCTTCTCTTCCTCTTCCTCCTCTTCTATTCCCCACAGGAAGTCCATTGACCCTATCAGGAATTCTTACCCAATTGGAGAGTCAGTTTAATGCAAGGGCACAAGGATGCAATAATCCGTAGATCTGCAGGCCATACTAGTAGTGTTGGTACCTCCAAGGCTATACCTTTGTTGTTCTTAAGTGCCCCAGGACTGCACTTTGTCATGCTCAGAAAGCTGTGTGACTCTAGGAATTAAACTTGAGTTGGGTGCTTCCCAGGTTTACATGAAATTACTCTACTATATCCCTGGCCCTCTTACAGCTTCTTATTTTTGACATTGTTTACTCATTGATTTCTTTCTGATTGATATATCTAAAAGTGATTTTTGGGTGTTGATGTCTCCTCCTACTATTGATGTGTTTTCTCAAACAAATACCCAGTTAGTAGTTGCTTTATGTATTGTGCTGCTTGTTCATTTGGCATGATATGTTACGGAGTGTGAAGTGTCTTGATGTAATGATCTTGTTATAATCATATAATGTCCATGTCTGTCTCTTACTACATTTTTCAAGTTCAAAAATATATTTTATTTAATATTATTATGTCTATTCTGCCTCTCTTATATGACATTTTCCAATATAATGTTTCCTAATCTTTTTACTTTGAGCCTTTCTATAATAAAAGTTTAAGTGGACTTACTGTAAGCAGCAGAAAGTTGGGCTTTGTTTTCTGATGCACAGGCCACTCTGGACCTTTTTGGTCAGTGAATTCACATCATTGAAGTTTAATGAAATGATTTCTATAATTTTAATGTATTACCAATTTTATATGAATGCTGTGTGTTTGTAACATTTGTGAAATTTCTCTCTTACCTTTTACTTTACTATTAGCCTATGGTATGGTGATCAGTTTCCATTTCTCACTTCTGTTTGATTGTTCTGTGTATTTTTGTCTTAAGATCAGCATGAAACTTCCTTACAAGTTTTCTTTATGTATTGATTTATTGTAAAGCAAAATAATTTTAAGTATTAAAAGATGTCATTTTTACTATATTTTCTCTAGTTTTATTAATATCTTACTATTCTCAAGTGCTATATTTTCTTTTATAGGTAAGCATTTATATTTCTTGCATAGTTAGTTTAGTGACCATGGATTTATAGCATTACTTAAGTTTGAGTGATAATGCAGATGTATGTACTCTTCTTGGTTTGAAATCTTTTTTAATAAAATACATTGGTTATTCCACTTTGTTCTGGCCAGCAGTGTCACTTGATAAATCTGTTGAGTATTAAAAGTTCCTTATATGTGGGCGGAGCTATAGCCCAGCGGGTAGGGTGTTTGCCTTGCAGGTGGCCGGCCTGTGCCGCCGGGTTCGAACCCCGGCATCCCATATGGTCACCCAAGCACCGCCAGGAGTAATTCCTGAGTGCAGAGCCAGGAGTAATCCCTGAGCATCATTGGGTGTGACCCCCGAAAAAAAGTTCCTTATATGTGAGCTTTTGCTGCTTTCAGATTAGTATTTCTATTTTTGCTTTTACTGTTTTAATAGAAATATAATTTTTAATAACAGTGTCCCTATTTATCATATAATCATCCAAGATATTGTGATAAATTATTTTGCAAAACAGTGGGGTGTACTCTATATTAGAACTTTTTGTTCTTTATTTTGCTGATATGACTTAAATAATATATTACTAAAATGTTTTGGCATGAATTTGTATGCATGAGATAGTCTCAGATCATTTGATCACTTAATCACTTGACATCCCGTTATCATCATCCCGTTTACAGCGGGAGCTAGTAACATTTCCATTTGACCCTATCACGTGCCAGTGTAGCCCAATGGCTTCTGTTTGCTTCAGGAATACGAAGAGCCTCAAACCGTTCGTTCAGGGTCTTAATGAAGAAGTCTGACCATCTCGAGGTGGGCAGCCACGTGATTTGACATCCCTTGGGATCCAGTCTTAGCGGCTCTAGTCCAGCGGTCATCTACAAATTGCATTACATGTCCAGCCCACTGATTTTCAATGCCTTGGCAAATGAGACAGCATGCCTGACTCTGGAACAGCGAAGGAGGTCGGAGCTCCGGATTCCTTCTTTCACTTGAGTGAGGCGTGATATTCCAAGCATAGCTCTTCGATTCCTCTTTGGGAGACCCGAATAGCATTCTCATCCTCCTTTCGTAGGGTCCAGGTCTCTGAAGTGTATATTAGTGCAGGGAGAACGGTGGAGTCGAAGAGATGTGCCCAGAGCCGGAGGTTCTTTGTCTTTTTAGCTATTTATTCAATGTTTTTGAAGGCATTCCATGCCGCTCTCTTCCTCCTGCGCAGCTCAGGTTTTATGTCATTCATCATGTTGACTTCTCGAACTAGGTACATATAACTGCTGCATTCAGAGATGTTTGTTCCATTAAGAGTGAATGGGGCTTCTGGAACTAGTTCATTTCTCATGAACATAGTTTTGTTGAGATTCAGCTGTAGACCTATCTTTCCACATTATTGGTCAAAGTCAGCCAGCAATTGCGCCACTTGGCTAATGTTTGGTGTTATTAGAACAATGTCATCAGTGAAGCGGAGATGGTGTTCTTGCCGACCATCTATCTTCACTCCCATTCCTTCCCATTCTAATTGTCACATGATGTTCTTGAGGATGGTGCTGAAGTGTTTTGGTGAGATGGTATCACCCTCCCGAACCTCTCTTTTGACATTGATGATCACTTCTTTGTAGAATGGTGAGATCCTGGTGGTGAATCCGTAATACAGCTCACGAAGGATATTGATGTATTGGGTTTGAACACCCTGTTTGACTAGAGCTTCAATGACCGCTTCAGTCTCCACAGAATCAAAGGCTTTCTTTAAATCAATGAACATGAGACAGAGCAGCATCTTGAATTCTCTATAGATTTCAATGAGTTTGGTTATCGTGTGGATATGGTCAATTGTGCTGAATCCTTTTCGGAAGCCAGCTTGCTCTCATGGTTGTCCTTCATCTAATGTTCTGCTAATCCTGTTCAGGAAGACACGAGTGAACAGGTTGTAGATGACATACAACAGGCAGATGTGGTGATAGTTGCCAATGTCATGGATGTCTCCCTTCTTGAACAGTAGAACTGTCTTGCTGGTTTTCCTTTGGAGGGCACCTTGCATTCAGACAGGTAGCGTGTGAAGAGCCCAGCCGGTGTATTGATGAGTACTGATATACATCTCAGATATACATTAAAATTGAATAGTCTAAATCAGTATACATCATTTCTACATGCCTGTTTAGCAAGCATTTTTCTTGCCTGAAAAAAGTTAACTCATTAGTTGTTATTGACTTTATCATAGTTAAAATATTACATTTGAGAGAATTTACTGCAATGTTAGGAAGTTCAGTCTTACTACTGAACAAATTTTGTGTAAAAATATTCTGTATCACTATCATTTATTTGACTCTCTGACGCAGTTATCGATGCCATCCATATTAAAAAGTTGCTTGTTTTATAACTATGCCATCATGCATTATCTTCAGACACACCTAGAAATTTGTAATTTCTGTTTTTTTAAAAAATTGATGTCCATTTCATGTGATCTCTGACTTAGGGTGTGTCCTAAGAACATGACTATTTCATATGTCCTAACTCTTAATCATATACATAACATTTCCTACGACAGATGCTGAATGTTTCCAGTGGGCACCAATTTGTGATAGCCATTAATTGTTTAGTACAAATAACACAAGGGATCTTGTTTTGTGATCTTCAGGAGTTATTCCTGACTCTATGCTCAGAAATTACTCTTGCGGTGCTAAGGGGACTATAGTCATATGGGATGCTGGAGATTGAGCCAGGAAGAGCACTATGCAAAACAACTGCCCTGCTTACTGTACTATCTCTCTGGCACCATGCAAGTGGTATTCAAAGCATTTGTTTGCACACACATCCAGTGGCAGAAAATTAGATAAAAGGTCACTGGAATTGCAACCTGCTCCTTCTTATCTAATGGAGAAGTTGCTTCACTTAATTCACTATGTAGTCCCATAAACTGTCTAAAATGAGCAGACCTGATTGTTTCAAATATTGCTGTCAGATCATACAGTTTAGATAGAACAGGAAGATGTGAGTCTTACCATATGTGTAATATACTTATTGTAGCTTTGCTTGCCTACATCATATCCTTAAACCTATGACTCTTCCTTGGGTTGGGGACAATCCCATTAGTGCTATGGTATTTTTAAACTATCCACACAGGTATAATTTGGGAAATGTACTGACAGTGTGCTTATTCTGACCCAGTTTGCAAGAAAACTAATGTGCATTTCTATGCTAATGCTAAATACATTGCTTCTCTATTTACCTTTTGAGCAGCGTGTCAAACAGTAATATGTAACTGTTGATTACACAATGAAAGGTTAAAAACTAATTTTTGGACTGAGGAGACAGGCTAAGAGATTGTGCAGTGGGAACAATTATACCGTAAATTAATGAAATTTTGTTTGCAGCTCTCTGCTTCCTGGACATTGATAGCTATCATCTTCCTTAGATTAGGGAAGTTCTCTACTATGGTTTCTTTGCCCAATAATTCTTATAATTTTCTCATTTCTCTTCTTTCTCAGATCCCATTTTATTCCTCTTGATGTTGTCCCACAAATCTTTTAGGTTGACTTTATCTGTAAAAAATATTTTTGTTATCTTTCACTGCTTTATTCTTATGCTCACTGATTTGATCTTTAGCTTCTGAAATTCTGTTGTTGATGTTGTTGCTTCTTTTTAGTTTAACTATGTATTATTTGGCTCAGTGTTTTATTTGAATTTCTTTCTGTCCTTGTTAAAGTTCACTTCCACTGATTTTGTCACTTCAATGAGCTTAATATAGGATTGTCATTTAGAAATTTTCTCTCATTACAGAGTGTAGAGGAATCTGATATGTTTCTGACTGGCCCTCCTGGGATGAACCCAGACCCATGGCAGAGCCTGGCAAACTACCCATGGTGCATTTCATATGCCAAAAGCGGTAACAATAATGAACCTCATTCCCATCGAATAGAGTTGTCACTGGCGCCCAATTGAGCAAATTGATGAACAATAGGAAGATAACGGAAACTGACAAGGGTAATATTCCATGTTTGAGCAGGACTGCACAGCAATCTTGGATTTCTGCTTTCCTAATTGCATGCAGACAATGACTCTAAATCAATCTGATTAATCATTGAGTGTCTTACAGTACCTAGTACCTAGACCTAGCAGAACTGCACTACACCCTAGGAGTTGATAGTGGCTGTACTCACACAGGCTAAGGTGATATCCACATTTCTTTGTGTGTATACTATTTGAGTGTGTGTGTTTGTGTGTGCTTGTGTACATAGTAGAAATGATATGGTTTAGAGAGGCATCTGTATGGAGGAATCAGTATCCTTCAGACCTGAATATAGGTTTAGGCGGCAATGGGGACTTGCACTAACTGGCTTTGCTTTAGGAGATCTTCAAGGTCCTTTCCAACCATAATTGCTTCTTTAAGCTGCCTGATAGCAGTTAAGTACTGGGAGAAACTGAGTCTGAATAAGCTTAAGCAAATGTCAAGCAACCCTTAGCTTAGAATGGTGCAGCTATCCCAGGAATTTACCCCAAGGTGTTTCTGTTTCTGAAACAGATCAAATAAGGCATCTTCCAGCAAGATTGCAAGAAACTGCTGAGGTGAAACCAGCAATCTGATAGAGTCACGGATTCAGTGCCCTGTATTTGCACAGTATGGTCTCCTGCATGCCATCTGTAAGGGTAGAATTGTAGAGTTGGGATGCTGTTTTTTTTTAACTTAGCTTCAAATATTTTCTAGCGAAAGGTTTCACATGCCATAGTATCTTATAGACATCGCCACAACTATGGTCACTTCTCTGGCCCACCCATTTCCCATGGCCAGTTATACACCTTAATCTTTGATTTTAGGCTTTAATTTCTTGTTCTGAAGTAGGTTTCCTTTCCTGGGAAAAACAAGTCAGCTCCCCTGTGCCATTTTCAATGGACCTTCAGTCAGAATTCTGGACTTGATAAAAATTTTTAGTGTATATGTTGCTACAATTAATAGAGAATGCTGTATGGATTCTCTATATTTTTTAGCCTTCTTGATTCTCTTATGCCTTTTCTTTGTTAAAATAACAGGGTGTACTTATTTTTTCATGGGATTTCTTCCTTAAGTTTTGGGATGTAATCTAATTCATTCCTTCTTTAACATGACGGCCCAAATATGATTTTCAATTACTGTGTAGTATGTCAAAATTATGAACACACTATCGTGTAACCAACGTCTAATTATTCACACAAGATTTCTAGTTTTTTTCACAATTTGAAGTAATGCTATAGAAATGCTTTTTACTATACAGTTTTTGTGTAGAACTTCTGTTACTTCCTTTTGATAAGTTACATAGCTTCAAATTTTTTGCATCAAAATGTATTCTGGTCCTTTCAACTTTTTGATGCATATTGTTAATCTGCTTTCCACAAAGTTGTATCAATTATATTTTTCCTGTGGTGACATCTTCAAGTTTCCTTCTCATATCAATTCAATTTTAAAATGTGTCATTACTCTTCTGAGTCTTACCTTGTCCACCAGTCATTGTAGACTCACTCTAACTTTTACTTCAAGGTTATTCTATTATAATACACTTTTATCAGTCAATTATGCTCCAAATGGGATAGTTTAAGGATACAATTTGACGAGTGGGATTGCCATCAGTTTCTGCATTGTGTCTTCTCTGGACAAACAGCATACTTCTTCTGGAAAACAAATTGGTAAATAAATAACATTACCTCTTTCACTTGGACTTATGGAGAACTCACAGTGTACTAGATCTAAAGCTGAATATGCAGAAATATGAGTCCTACCCTCTGAAACCTTAGATTTCTATGGATCATGATTCCTAAGATAGAATATGAATTTAGCTTCTATGATAACGCCTTGTTGTTGAAATACGTGCAAGAACTCTGGTGTTAGTAGATTATTGACACATGTGATCCACACTTAAGGGTGGAATGCTTGAAAAATAGTATAGGTAGGTTTCTTTTCATAGCCATACAGCAAACTCAAGGAATACCTTCAGTAGTGTATGAACAACTGGCATTAATAACTAGGTTATTGCAGAGAAGAAAGAAAAAAAAACCTCTACTCACCCCACTTCTCCCAGTGTGCTCCTTTAGGGGAACATACTGAGTCTGTAGGAGGCCACATTTTCCATGTGAAAGGCTCAAAGATTGTCTTTTCTGAGTTTTTTTAAAGAACGTTAGGAGAAGGGTGTAGCAGGAATGTGGACACCATGTTCTTGAGGGGATAATAATTCTGGGGATAATAATACTGTGTTAAATTGAGCCGCATGAAAAGTCACAAGTATGGTGGATGATCTGGGGCCTTCTCTAATATAGTATGGCTGTGCATTCCGGCACAGCACAAGAAAGTGGGGTATGAGACTGGGCGAAACTTGATTGAGAATTGAAGACAGAAGTGTCCCATTGTGGACCTGCTGCTTGAAAGGACTTTCAACAATTACTTGGTTCACTAAAGCCTGCATTGAGTTAGAGGGCAATTGTAACAGTGACATAAAATTTCCAAATAGCCTTTCTGAATAGATATGCACACATTTAGAAAATGCATAATAAATGACATATAGTGGAAATGTAAACAAGCCATTTAATAACATTTTAATGCTTGATTCTGATCTCTTAATTAAAATGTGCATAAAAGAAAACAATGGTGAAACATCTGTGTGTGTTATTGGGATAGCAGGATTTATGCTGCACCCTGGGCTTTTTGGTTCAGTTCTCAGTGTGAGAGCACATGGAGGGTTTCCCCTTTGAGGCACTTTTGAGCCACACAGGGTCTGTGTCCCCACCCACCTTCATTTGGCTGTGGTTGTCCCCCTTCTCTTTTCTCTTTTATTAAACAGCCGATGGCTTGCTCTCTGCTTAAATTAACCTACTGTCGGGGTTCGGTCTGAAAGCCACTTTCACCCACCCCTATAACCTGAAACCCTGACCTAACCCTGACTCACCCTTGTTATCTCAGCAGATGTACACAGCATTACCTAATGTTTTTGGCCTCAGTGAATAATCTCACAGAGCTTTGGAGAAAGCATGGCCCTTTGTATCCGTGACCTTGCAGCAGTTATTACTCAGCTGGACACTCTGGGCTTTAGATATTAAACAGAAATTCTACTCTCCCCTGCTGGTGATATTTTTCTAATTAGTATTCATTTGAGGGATGATTCTGTGGGCTTCATTTTCCCCCAATTGTTAAGCAAGAGTACTGACAATCACAAAACTTGAGGGTTGTTTTTTATGATTTTTCAGTGAAAATGTTATACTATGAACCAATTTTATTTCTATTATTACTTGGAACATACCTGATCACTAGTTTCTTTGATTAAACCAGCATAAAGTACTTCACATCTTTTACTCCTAGAAGGATTCTGTGTCATTGATATAATAGAGAGTCACAGCCAAATGACCTTCTTAGACATATAATAATTAATATTTAATAGCACTCTTTATGAAGAGGACATGGACTCTCTCTAATCCTCACAGTTTGCTATCAAAGTAGGTGGCTTTATTCTTCTTACAACAGGTGTTAAATTCAGAGCCATGTAAGTGAAGTGCTTATCCCTACAGTGTTAATAAATGGAAAAGTAGATTCCAAACTTCTGCTTTTGTGGGTCTGTGTGTGTGTGTTTTCTATACTATCACCTACTATATGGTGTAACCCCCTTTTCCTGGAAGGCAATATATGATGTCTGAAAGAGTTAAGTAAAATGAACACTGTTTGTGGTAAATGTCTTGAAACTTGATTTTGTTACTTGGATTTAATTCACAAATAAAGAGTAATTATCAATATGTCACAGATGAAGAGCTGCATGTATGGATCAGTATAATTTCTATTCCTTGGCTTATGGATGCAGTATGCCCCAGGGAGTTTCACAAATCCACATGGCATCTCCCAATGCTGAGTTCTGTGTAAGCAGAACAAAGTGTAAAACTCTTATGTGTTGGGATAATGCATGACTGATTTCTATCTGAGAAATTTGTATAAAATTACCTAACCATATGTAGGCAAAGTTTATTCTTGAATTTGTTCTTACTCTTTGAGTGGGGACAAAATATCTATTTTGGATACTAACTGTATTTTTGATGGATGTCTAGCTTGAAAGTGTCTAGTTTCCCAGGAGAGGAAAGAGAAGGGGGTGGTTTTCTTTCTGCCTTTTTGCTGTCTTCTGTGCACAGTTTCCAATAGGAGACTATCCTGTATTTTTGTTGTAATCTTTTGATAAAAAATAAGTAAAATATTTGTTGTATGTGAGAAGCTATTAAGATGTTAAATCACATGAGAATTGAGTGACTGTCAAATACCTAATATTCGGGTTTTTTTTTTATAGAAATGTGGTAATATATTCCAAGGAAATGTGATTTTACCTGTTCCTCCTCCCTTTATGTTTTCCTAAGTCTAGAGAGCCTCTATTTCAGGCTCATTTGCTTATCCTACAATAAATCAGTTATTAGATTTATGTATTAGCTGGGTTGAAGAGGTGACAAGGTCTCAAAGAACAGTTACATATTCAATAAGGAGAACACAATGTGGTTGTGGAAAAAACAATGGTCTGGAATATTCCAGGAACACAGTTGGGTCATTTGTTAGCTCTGTAGCTCCCCATGAATTATTTTGCTTAGCAAGCCTGTTTTTTTTAAATCTATAAATGGTGATGAATAATAATACATATGTATAGAGGTACTGTTCAGATTAAGAAAGAAAGCACATTTTCTTTCTTCTTACTTTTTGATATATATTTTTTTCCTTTAGGGTGTCTTAAACTTGGGGGTCAGTCCTGGTGTTGCTGTAGGCAGCATGCAGTGCTGGAATTTGAATGTGGAGCTCCCACCATGTGCTGGGATCCTTTGAGTTATCTCCAAGACAAAACAATGCATTCGCATATTTAGAAGAGTTCCTGAGCCTCAAAAAATTGTTAATGCTTACATTTTCTGAATCAAGGAAAGGAAAAGTAGGAAAGAGTTGAGATCAGAAAATAAAGGTAGTTAGTTTGAGAAAATTACTTTTTCAGTGAAGCCAGACACCTGGGCCCTGCTTCTAACTTTGCCACTAGAAAGCTTATAATCTTAGTTTCTCTGAGTCAGTTTTTTGATCCTCTAAGCAGGAAAAGGTGAATGTTTTGTCTCTATTTGCTTATTATTTTTATTGGGAAAGTTGTCTCCTTTTAGAGTAGTTCAGACCCATCATTTCAACAAAATGTCTTAAGTCTATAAGGTGAGAATCAACAGAGGCAAACAGGTCAGTTCCAAGTATGCTTTATTCTGATAAATTATGCTCACGTGTATATTTATGTCTTGTATATTTGTCGTGTGACAATATTTATGTACCTGTATGCTTGTTGAAGTAAGCATAATTGAATACATTTATACATTTTTGTGGGTATGTGTATTTATATATAACATATACATGTATATATATATACAGTATGTGTGTATATATATAAATATATGTCTGTGTGTATAAGAAACAGATGTACTGTAGGCAGATAAAGCAGATAAATATAGATTCAAATAGAAGCAAAGAATATAAATATAGATGCTATATAGAGTGAAATCTAGCAGCACACAGCACCATTCCATTATTGATTGAAGTCTTTGTAATAAGAAAATTGGAAATCAGTAACTGACATTGAATATATTATTGAATCACTTCACATGAAGGCTCTATGTAAGGTAAGAAAATAACCTTTTAATTTTTAAGAATCATTATCAGAAAGACATTACTTTTTTTTTTTTTTTTTTTTTGGGTCACACCGGAAATGCTCAGGGGTTACTTCTGGCTCTGCACTCAGGAATTACTCCTGGTGGTGCTCAGGGGACCATATGGGATGCTGGAGATCAAACCCAGGTTCGCCACATGCAAGGCAAACGCCCTACCCACTGGATTATCGCTCCAGCCCCAAAAGACATTACTTTTAGTTATGTGACTTATAACAATTTTTAAGGCTATGCAGTATGGTAGTTTTAAGAATACATATTTATCACCTCTCTTAAAGATGCTACTATAGAGCAAAACAATACATAAGAAAAGTCCTGAGAACAGACATGAAAAAAGGTGACACCATCCTTTTTTGCTTGTACCCTGTGGTCATAACCTGTATGCATTTGTTCCTTAACGTGGACAAATAAGTTGTACATCTGTTATAATTTATACATTATTACCCAAAATTTAAGAGAATGTACTTTAAGGAGATAGTTTGAGACACGAGATTGAATTCACCATTGTTAAAGTATTTTTGTGTGGATGCTTGCAATTGTGTGAGTGTGTGATAAAATTGTACTTCCGTATGCCACGTTCATGCCACTGTTTTTCACCAAAAAATAACTTGTTGTGAAAATAATTGGTTGTGAGGTTTTGTTTCATTTGGGGGAGGTGAGGGTTTTATGAGTTATTTTTAGAAGATTTGAGTCTAACTGTATAATTTTTTATAATGTTACAAGTTATATCATCTTTGGACATTTAAATACTATGTTAAAATCCATTGTCCCCTTATTTTCTCCTAAATTTTATCTATTTCCCTAAGCAAATTTTGTCACTTCTTGAGTTTTGCTCTAGAACAAATAGAGAAGCTGAAATTTGAAGAACTCCCTTGAAACTGTAAAGATACATATCATGCTTTTGCCTTATACCACAAAATTGTCAAAACTGTTGTTGGTCTTTTCTTGTTTATTTTACTATTACTTTTCCTTTTAAGGATGAGGGAAGAGAGCCAGGATGATGCCTATTACTCTGTTTTTTTGTGTGTGCTTTTTCTAACGCAAAGTTAGTGTGTTTACCTTCATGTTGCTAATGAAATTTAGGCTGAGGATGGGAAGAAGGAAACAGAAAAGCAATATGAGGACATATTAAAAGTTGAAGAATGAATTAGTGCTGCCTAAAGAATTATTAATTCTCCTCAAATCTATGACTGTAACTTTGTTATGTTTTTTGCCAAATTACCATTATAAAAATGTATTTCAGAAAATATTCAGTAATCTTGAAAATAATAATCTCTCACACATATAAGCACACAAGTACACCCACACATTCACAAAATTATGGAAGTTTTAGCTTTTTTGGTGGTGTAGGAGGGGAGACTTAGGGTCACACCTAGCAGTTTTTAGGGCTTCCTCTGGAATCACTCCTGGTGGTGTTCGAGTATCATATAGGGTTCCCGGAATAGAACCCAGGTTAGCAGCGTGCAAGCAAATATGCTACCTGCTCTGCTATCACTATGATCCAAGTTGTGAACCTTTTTTTTCCCAAAATCTGTATACTTCCCATTTAATAAAGCATCTTGAATGTACACACATAGTAATGTGTAAAGTTGATTAAATATCTAATGCTACAAATGGTATCCTTTGTAAATTCTGTTTGAGACCTATGAGTTCAGTGTTTTCTTCAGCAGGTGCTTATGAGTATTAAATGTGTCTGCATATAAAATATTTAGTAAAGAAAACTTGTAAAAATTCATTTGCCAAATAAAATAGCAAAATTACTTTATTGTTATACATATGCTCAATCTCTACACAAGCATTATGACCTGTTTAACTTAAATATTTTATGATTAAGATTCTAAGGCAGTTCTGTACACATACACACATTTATCTTTTATTCTTGTCCTTTGTTTAGTTCCTTTCTCTGGGATGAACAAATTTACTATTTAGTTTTGTCAAGTACTCTTTATTACCAGAAATTTTTTAAAGAAAATAATGTACATACACACATGCATTAGACTGAATTGTAAATGTTGTATAAATTGTTTGACTCTATATATTATGTTTTATATCTAATATAAATTTAAATTTTATTTATTTATTCATTTATTATTATTTTATTACACCACCTTTAGATATACAATTACAAGATGCTCATGTTTGAGTTTTGGTTCTACAGTGTTCCAACACCCATCCCTCCACCCATGCCTATCTCCCATCACCAATGTCCCCACCTCCCTGCTCCCTCCCCCAGCCAACCTCCATGGCGATTCTGTATCTCCTTTCTCTCTTTCTCTCAACTCTCCCTCCCACTTCCTTTCCTACACATCTTGGAATGTAGTATATTTTAGGACATGATTGGTTCCACTAGTTTGATGGATGGTGCGGCTGCAATTTGGGGAGCCTTATTCCCCATCATGACTGAGTCTCTGCCTGCTATGGCCGGTTGCCTTGGGGCAGTTCTTGGGCAGGGCCACCAGACCTCTGGGACAAGATAGAGAGGGGAAGGGGTGGCCCCAGCTCCAACTGATGAATGCCCACGCCTGGTGACTTCTACTTCTTGGAGTCCCCTACCTGGGCTCAAATCTCGCTATTCTGTTACTCTGGTCTTGAGATTAACTAGCATCTCTGAGGCAGGCTCTGATGTGCTAGGCATCTGGACAGTGAAAATAGTGGCTATTATGGTGGGGAGAGTCTCATCCTGCTGCTTCCGAGGTCCCCAGAGGTGATGGGCCCCACTCCCAAAACCCATCTTACTCCTGCGAGCCTCATGTTCAGCTGAGCTAGGGGAGAGCTGGGTGCCAGCACTTCCCGTCATGACTGAGTCTCTGCTATGTAATATAAACTTTTAAAGAAATTTTTAACAACAAATACAAAATTTGGAATATTAATTGGAGATTGTGTATTTTCTTACCTATAACAAAAACATATTTCAAACATTTACTTGGAAATGGAGAGTTAATCTAATGCAAGGTAGAATCCAGTTTCTTTCCAATAGTCATTTGCCCTTTCCACTCTCTTATTCTGACCATGAGATACTTCTTATCATTCGAATGAAGCTCTTTTTTGGTGAGATACTCTACTATAATCCTGTGAAATATTACAGTTTATGTGGCCTGAAAGTGAAAAAAAATCTTGCTCTTTACCTGCACAACTTTTAAATTAGCTTTGTAGTCTTAATCAGATTCATTAATAATAGCTCTAGAACTAAGTTGCTGATCTCTCTAACAAGCCAATATCCCTTAGTTCACAGGAGTGGGGGGGGCTTATAATAAATGGAATAATATTAATGAAATATGTGGCATGGAGTATGTAACAACTGCTACTTAAATTGTGAGGCCTGTTAATTTGTATTTGTGATTTCCTACTTCTGTACATCCAACCATTGTGACAAGTATCAAACTCATAGTTAACAAAAGAGAAATTGGTGTATTTTTTTTTTTTTTTTTTTGCTTTTTGGGTCACACCCGGCAATGCTCAGGGGTTTCTCCTGGCTCTGCACTCAGGAATTACTCCTGGCGGTGCTCGGGGGGACCATATGGGATGACGGGATCGAACCCAGGCCTGCATGAGCCGGCGCTGCAAGGCAAATGCCCTACCCGCTGGGCTATCGCCTCCGGCCCCAAAATTGGTGTAATTTTAAAAGAGATAATGTGGTCAGAGCGATAGCACAGTGGGAAGGGCATTTGCTTTGCATATGGCCGACGTGGGTTCGATTCCTAGCATCCCCTGTGGTCCCCAGAGCACCACCAGGAGTAACCCCTGAACATCACAGGGTGTGGCACAAAATTAATAATAATAATAGTAATAGTAATAATAATAATAATAAATAGTGGGCCTGAGAAAATAACTTAAAAGCCTAAAACACATGTCTTGCATGCACAATGCTCAGCACTGCATGGACCCCCAACCACCATAGGTACAGTCATGGTAGTTCTCACCATCTGGTTGACTCCAGTAATACACAGCCCACAAGGCCATATCTGCTGTTTGGTCACAGGTTAAATTTGCAAGCAGTAAAACCTGAGTTCTGCACACTGCTGGGGAAGCTAGTTCTTCCCCAAGCCATAAGTATCGATAAACCATTGGCAATACTTGTAAGGACAGGGAAAGTAAGAACTCAAATAAGCAGAATCAGAAATGAAAATGGTGATATCACAACGAAACCACAGAAATCCAAAATACCATCAGAGATTACTTTGAGAATCTGGTTGCCATGAAACGTGAGAAACTAGAAGAAATGGACAAATTCCTGGAGTCCTAAAACCTCCCACGCTGAAACAAGAAGACCTGCAATACCTGAATAAACCTATCACCATCGAGGAAATTGAAACAGTAATTAAACGTCTGATCAAACACAAAAGCCCAGGTCCAGATTTATTCACTAGTGAATTCTTCCAAACCTTTAAGGAGGACCTGCTCCCAGTCTTTTTTTAAGTTCTCCCAGGAAATAGAATAAACAGGAGCACTCCCAAAAAGCTTCTATGAGGCACATATCAACGTGATACCCAAACCAGGCAGAGACAACATAAAGAAAGAAAATTACAGACAAATCTCCCTGATTAATACAGATGATAAGCTCTTCAACAAAATATTGGCAAACAGAATCCAAAGATTCATCAAAGAGAATATACATCATGACCAAGTAAGATTCATCCCAGGAATGCAAGGATGGTTCGACATTCACAAGTCAATCAAAATAATACATCATATCAAGAAGAGAAAAAATAAAATCCATTTAATCATATCAATAGATGCAGAGAAAGCATTTGACAAGATCCAACACCCATTCATGATTAAAACTCTCCAGAAAATGGGAATTGAAGGAACCTTCCTCAATATAGTCAGAGCCATCTACCAAAAGCCCACAGAGAGTATCATTCTCAATGGGGAAAAAATTGAAAGCCTTCCCCTTAAGATCAGGACAAGACGGAGACTGCCCACTCTGACCTCTTTTATTCAATATAGTACTGGAAGTGTTTTCCATAGCAATCAGAGAAGAAAAGAACACAAAGGGCATCCAGATAGGCAAGGAAGAAGTCAAGCTATCACTCTTTGCAGAAGACATGATATTATACCAAGAGAACTCTGAATTCTCTACCAAAAACTCCTAGAAACAATAAATACTTATAGTAGAGTGTCAGGGTACAAAATCAATACTGAAAAGTCAGTGGCTCTCCTATATACAAATAATGAAAGAGAAAAAAGGGATATTAAGAAAACGATTCCATTCACAGTCGTGCCACAGATAATCAAATACCTAGGAATCAGCTTAACCAAGTGTGTAAAGGATCTGTTCAAAGAAAACTACAATACACTGCTTCAACAAACAAAAGAGGACATGAGAAAATGGAAACACAGTCCCTGCTTATGCATGGGGAGAATTAACATTGTAAAATGGTATTACTCCCTAGAGCTTTGTACAGATTCAATGAGGTTTCTGTAAGTATACCCATGTCATTCTTCAAGGAAATTGACCAAACACTCCTGAAATTCATAAGGAATAATAAACCCCCATGGATAGCTAAAGCAATCCTTGGGAAAAAGAACATGAGAGGCATCACCTTTTCTAACTTCAAACTGTACTACAAAGCAGTAGTAATTAAAACAGCATGGTATTGGAATAAAAACAGCCCTTGTGGACCTATGGAATAGAGTTGAGTTTCCTGACAACCATCCTTAAATACTTGATCACATGATCACTTCATCATTTGAATACCGTTATTCATCGATTTGCTCTAGTGGTCACCAATAACATTTCCATTTTACCCTATCACATGCCAATGTAGCCCAATGGCATCTGATTGCTTCAGGAATACGAAGAGCCTCAAACCATTGCTTCAGGGTCTTGACGAAGAAGTCTCACCATCTTGTAGGTGGGCAGCCACGTGATCTTTTGATATCCCATGGGATGGCATTGCATTACATGTCCAGCCCATCTGATTTTCAATGCCTTGGAAAACGAGACAGCGTCCCTGGATTCTGGAATAGTGATGGTGGTCGGAACTCTGGATTCCTTCTGTCACTTTAGTGAGGCATGATATTCCAAGCATAGCTTTTTCGATTCCTCTTTGTGAGACCTGAATAGCATTCTCATCCTGCTTTCGTAGGCCCAGGTCTCTGCGGCATATGTTCATAGTGGGGAGAACGGTGGAGTCGAAGAGATGTGCCCGGAGCCGGAGGTTCTTTGTCCTTTTAGCTATTTCTTCAATGCCTTTTAAGGCATTCCATGCACTCTCTTTCCTCCTGCAAGCAGTTTCGGTTTTAGGTCGTTCATCATGTTGACTTCTCGACCTATGTACACATAACTGCTGCATTCAGAGATGTCTGTTCCATTAAGAGTGAATGGGGCTTCTGGAACTAGTTCATTTTTCATGAACATAATTTTGTTCAAATTCAGCTGTAGACCTATGTTTCCACATTCTCGGTCAAAGTCAGCCAGCATTTGTGCCGCTTGGTTAATGTTTGGTGTTATTAGAATGATGTCATCAGCGAAACGGAGGTGGTGTAGTTGCCAACATCTATCTTTACTCCCATTCCTTCCCATTCTAATTGTCGCATGATGTTCTTGAGGGTGGCACTGTAGATTTTGGTGAGATGGTATCACCCTGCTGAACCCCTCTTTCGACATCAATGATCACTTCCTTGTAGAATGGTGAGATCCTGGTGGTGAGTCCATCTCTTAGTGCAAAATTCTACTTCATGCAAAGGGTTGAAAAGGCTGCAAAAGTTTAAGAATAGAACTCCCAAAAATGACCACCAACTGGGAATTCTTTTGCACCATTGCGGCAACATGGGAAGATACCATTATTGACGACTTCCATGAAGAATACAACTGACTGGTTCAGCACCTACATGATTGTGTGAAGAATGCCAAAAAGTGAGAAAGACACAAAGGATGCCTGTATTCAGAAACTCTCGAGGTCATCCTCCAACGTGGCAAGGAGCGAGCCTCACGCCATCAAATGCTAATGCCCATGCTTGCAAAACAGTGCAGAGAAGCGAGAAAGGAAAACCTCAGAGAGAGAAGAGCAGAAATACTGGAAGTTGAGCAGAAGCCGGGGGAAAAGCATTCACACCGCCCGCCTGTCCTTAGCCAACTATAAGACCAAGATGACTGCCCTCCAACGCCCTGATGGATCGATCACATCTTACAGAAAGGCAATGGAGAAGATTATCCATGACTTCTACTCAGATCTCTTTGATAGCCACGTCCACCTGCCCACATACCAAATTCCACAAGATAGATATGTTGTTCCCAACGTTTTCCCTTGTGAAATCCGACACGCCATTTTCGTTGGTAAAGAAGGGAACAGCATCAGGCCCAGACAAAGTTAGACCGAAGACCTGAAGAATCTGCCTTCAGTACTCATTAATACATTGGCTCGGCTCTTCACATGCTACCTGTCTGAATGCAAGGTGCCCTCCCAATGGAAAACCAGCAAGACAGTTCTACTGTTCAGAAGGGAGACATCCACAACATTGGCAACTATAGCCCCATCTGCCTGTTGTCCGTCATCTATAAACTGTTCACTCGAGTCATCCTGAACAGGATTGGCAGA
>JAJIBD010021602.1:0-148016 GCA_021461705.1 Cryptotis parvus
CCCAGGAATGCAAGGATGGTTCGACATTCACAAGTCAATCAAAATAATACATCATATCAAGAAGAGAAAAAATAAAACCATTTAATCATATCAATAGATGCAGAGAAAGCATTTGACAAGATCCAACACCCATTCATGATTAAAACTCTCCAGAAAAATGGGAATTGAAGGAACCTTCCCTCAATATAGTCAGAGCCATCTACCAAAAGCCCACAGAGAGTATCATTCTCAATGGGAAAAATTGAAAGCCTTCCCCCTTAAGATCAGGACAAGACGAGACTGCCCACTCTGACCTCTTTTATTCAATATAGTACTGGAAGTGTTTTCCATAGCAATCAGAGAAGAAAAAGAACACAAAGGGCATCCAGATAGGCAAGGAAGAAGTCAAGCTATCACTCTTTGCAGAAGACATGATATTATACCAAGAGAACTCTGAATTCTCTACCAAAAACTCCTAGAAACAATAAATACTTATAGTAGAGTGTCAGGGGTACAAAATCAATACTGAAAAGTCAGTGGCTCTCCTATATACAAATAATGAAAGAGAAAAAGGGATATTAAGAAAAGCGATTCCATTCACAGTCCCACAGATAATCAAATACCTAGGGAATCAGCTTTAACCAAGTGTGTAAAGGATCTGTTCAAAAGAAAACTACAATACACTGCTTCAACAAACAAAAGAGGACATGAGAAAATGGAAACACAGTCCCGGCTTATGCATGGGGAGAATTAACATTGTAAAATGGTATTACTCCTAGAGCTTTGTACAGATTCAATGAGGTTTCTGTAAGTATACCCATGTCATTCTTCAAGGAAATTGACCAAACACTCCTGAAATTCATAAGGAATAATAAACCCCCATGGATAGCTAAAGCAATCCTTGGGAAAAAGAACATGAGAGGCATCACCTTTTCTAACTTCAAACTGTACTACAAAGCAGTAGTAATTAAAACAGCATGGTATTGGAATAAAAACAGCCTTGTGGACCTATGGAATAGAGTTGAGTTTCCTGACAACCATCCTTAAATACTTGATCACATGATCACTTCATCATTTGAATACCGTTATTCATCGATTTGCTCTAGTGGTCACCAATAACATTTCCATTTTACCCTATCACATGCCAATGTAGCCCAATGGCATCTGATTGCTTCAGGAATACGTAAGAGCCTCAAACCATTGCTTCAGGGTCTTGACGAAGAAGTCTCACCATCTTGTAGGTGGGCAGCCACGTGATCTTTTGATATCCCATGGGATGGCATTGCATTACATGTCCAGCCCATCTGATTTTCAATGCCTTAGAAAACGAGACAGCGTCCCTGATTCTGGAATAGTGATGGTGGTCGGAACTCTGGATTCCTTCTGTCACTTTGAGTGAGGCATGATATTCCAAGCATAGCTTTTTCGATTCCTCTTTGTGAGACCTGAATAGCATTCTCATCCTGCTTTCGTAGGGCCCAGGTCTCTGCGGCATATGTTAATAGTGGGAGAACGGTGGAGTCGAAGAGATGTGCCCGGAGCCGGAGGTTCTTTGTCCTTTTAGCTATTTCTTCAATGCTTTTTAAGGCATTCCATGCACTCTCTTCCTCCTGCACAGTTTTCGTTTTAGGTCGTTCATCATGTTGACTTCTCGACCTATGTACACATAACTGCTGCATTCAGAGATGTCTGTTCCATTAAGAGTGAATGGGGCTTCTGGAACTAGTTCATTTTTCATGAACATAATTTTGTTCAAATTCAGCTGTAGACCTATGTTTCCACATTCTCGGTCAAAGTCAGCCAGCATTTGTGCCGCTTGGTTAATGTTTGGTGTTATTAGAATGATGTCATCAGCGAAGCCGAGGTGGTGTAGTTGCCGAACATCTATCTTTACTCCCATTCCTTCCCATTCTAATTGTCGCATGATGTTCTTGAGGGTGGCACTGTAGATTTTGGTGAGATGGTATCACCCTGCTGAACCCCTCTTCGACATCAATGATCACTTCCTTGTAGAATGGTGAGATCCTGGTGGTGAGTCCATCTCTTAGTGCAAAATTCTACTTCATGCAAAGGGTTGAAAAGGCTGCAAAGTTTAAGAATAGAACTCCCAAAATGACCACCAACTGGGAATTCTTTTGCACCATTGCGGCAACATGGGAAGATACCATTATTGCGACTTCCATGAAGAATACAACTGACTGGTTCAGCACCTACATGATTGTGTGAAGAATGCCAAAAGTGAGAAAGACACAAAGGATGCCTGTATTCAGAAACTCTCGAGGTCATCCTCCAACGTGGCAAGGTGCGAGCCTCACGCCATCAAATGCTAATGCCCATGCTTGCAAAACAGTGCAGAGAAGCGAGAAAGGAAAACCTCAGAGAGAGAAGAGCAGAAATACTGGAAGTTGCAGCAGAAGCCGGGAAAGCATTCGCACCGCCGCCGCCTGTCCTTCGCCAACTATAAGACCAAGATGACTGCCCTCCAACGTCCTGATGGATCGATCACATCTTACAGAAAGGCAATGGAGAAGATTATCCATGACTTCTACTCAGATCTCTTTGATAGCCACGTCCACCTGCCCACATACCAAATTCCACAAGATAGATATGTTGTTCCCAACGTTTTCCCTTGTGAAATCTGACACGCCATTTAAGCCGGTAAAGAAGGGAACAGCATCAGGCCCAGACAAAGTTAGACCCGAAGACCTGAAGAATCTGCCTTCAGTACTCATTAATACATTGGCTCGGCTCTTCACATGCTACCTGTCTGAATGCAAGGTGCCCTCCCAATGGAAAACCAGCAAGACAGTTCTACTGTTCAGAAGGGAGACATCCACAACATTGGCAACTATAGCCCCATCTGCCTGTTGTCCGTCATCTATAAACTGTTCACTCGAGTCATCCTGAACAGGATTGGCAGAACACTAGATGAAGAACAACCATGCGAGCAAGCTGGCTTCCAAAAAGGACTCAGCACAATTGACCATACCTCAATGAGCTTGGGTAACCAAGCTCATTGAGGTTTGTAGGGAGTACAAGATGCCACTCTGTCTCACTGTCATTGATTTAAAGAACGCCTTTGATTCTGTGGAGACTGAACGGTCATTGAAGCCCCTAGCCAAACAGGGCGTTCAAACCCAACACATCAAGATCCTTCTTGAGTTGTATTATTACGGATCCTTAAACACATGGTCATTTAATCTTTAATGATAGGAGCAACAAGTACGAAATGGAGTAGGAAAGCCTCTTCAACAAGTGGTGCTGGGAAAACTGGGCAGCTACTTGTAAAAAAAATTAATTTGGACCTCTGTCTAACACCATGCTCAAAAAACAGACCAAAATGGATTAAAGGTCCAATATCAGATTTGAATCCATAAAGTTCGTCAAAGAAAATATAGGAAAAACCCTCTACAACATTGAAGCTAAAAAGCATCTTCAAATATGAAACACCACTAACAAAGCAACTAGAAGCAAAGATAAACATATGGGCCTACATGAAACTAAAATGCCTCTGCACCTCAAAAGAAACAGTGACCAAGTTCCCATTCCACAAAATGGGAAAGAATCACTTGATCACTTGATCACTTGAATCCCGTTACTCATCGATTTGCTCGAGCGGGCGCCAGTAACATTTCCATTGGACCCTATCACGTGCCAATGTAGCCCAATGGCATCTGGTTGATTCAGGAATATGAAAAGCCTCAAACCGTTCCTTCAGGGTCTTAACAAGGAAGTCTGACCATCTTGTAGGTGGGCGGCCATGTGATCTTTTGACATCCCGTGGGATCCAGTCGGTAACGGCTCTAGTCCAGCGGTTGTCTCCAAATCGCATTACATGTCCAGCCCATCTGATTTTCGATGCCTTGGCAAACGAGACAGCATCCCTGATTCTGGAATAGCGACGGAGGTCAGAACTCCGGATTCCTTCTCTCACTTGAGTGAGATGTGATATTCCAAGCATAGCTCTTTCGATGCCTCTCTGGGAGACCCGAATAGCATTCTCATCCTGCTTTCGTAGGGCCCAGGTCTCTGAGGCGTATGTTAATGCAGGGAGAACGGTGGAGTCGAAGAGATGTGCCCGGAGCCGGAGGTTCTTTTGTCCTTTTAGCTATTTCTTCAATGCCTTTGAAGGCATTCCATGCCGCCTCTCTTCCTCCTGCGCAGCTCAGGTTTTAGGTCATTCATCATGTTGACTTCTCGACCTAGATACACATAACTGCTGCATTCAGAGATGTTTGTTCCATTGAGAGAGAATGGGGCCTCTGGAACTAGTTCATAATTTTAGATTCAGCTGTAGACCTACCTTTCCACATTCTCGGTCAAAGTCAGCCAGCATTTGTGCCGCTTGGCTAATGTTTGGTGTTATTAGAACGATGTCATCGGCGAAGCGGAGGTGGTGTAGTTGCCGACCATCTATCTTCACTCCCATTCCTTCCCATTCTAATTGTCTCATGATGTTCTCGAGGGTGGCACTGAAGAGTTTTGGTGAGATGATATCACCCTGTCGAACCCCTCTTTTGACATCAATGATCACTTCTTTGTAGAATGGTGAGATCCTGGTGGTGAATCCGTAATACAGCTCACGAAGGATCTTGATGTATTGGGTTTGAACACCCTGTTTGACTAGGGCTTCGATGACTGCTTCAGTTTCCACAGAATCAAAGGCTTTCTGTAAATCAATGAACGTGAGACAGAGCGGCATCTTGTACTCCCTACAAACCTCAATGAGCTTGGTTACTGTGTGGATATGGTCGATTGTGCTGAATCCTTTCCGGAAATCGCTTGCTCGCATGGTTGACCTTCATCTAGTGTTCTGCTAATCCTGTTCAGGATAACTTCGTGTAAACAGCTTGTAGATGACAGACAACAGGCAGATGGGGCGATAGTTGCCAATGTCATGAATGTCTCCCTTCTTGAACAGTAGAACTGTCCTGCTGGTTTTCCATTGGGAGGGCACCTTGCATTCGGACAGGTAGCGTGTGAAGAGCCAAGCTAGTGTATTGATGAGCACCGACGGCAGATTCTTCAGATGTTCGGGTCTGACTTTGTCTGGGCCTGGTGCTGTTCCCTTCTTTACCGACGAGATGGCATGTCGGATTTCAGAAGGGAGAACGTTGGGAATGACATATCCATCCTGTGGAATTTGGTATGTGGGCAGGTGGATGTGGCTATCAAAGAGATTTGAGTAGAAGTCCTGGATAATCTTCTCCATTGCCTTTCTGGAAGATGTGATAGATCCATCAGGGCGTCGGAGGGCAGTCATCTTGGTCTTATAGTTGGCGAAGGATAGGCGGGCAGTGCGAATACTTTTCCCGGCTTCTGCTGCATCTTCCAGTATTTCTGCTCTTCTGTCTTTGAGGTCTGCTTTTATCGCTTCTCTGCACTGTTTAGCAAGCTTGGACGTTAGCATTTGGTCTCCTGAGGCTCGCGCCTTGCCACGTTGGCGAATGAGCTCAAGAGTTTCTGAAGACAAGCGTCCTTTTGTGTCTTTCTCTCTCTCGGCATTCTTCGCACAATCATGGAGGTGCTGAACCAGTCGGTTGTATTCTTCATCGATGTCATCAATGATGGTATCTTCCCATGTTGCCGCAATGGTGCTAAAGAGTTCCCAGTTGGTGGTCGTTCTGGGAGTTCTCTTCTTAAACTTTGCAGCCTTTTCTCCCGTTATGCGTGAAGTAGAATTTTGCACGAAGGAGACGGTGGTCCGATCCTGTCTGGAATTTGGGGACGACAGCAACATCGGTCAGACAAAACCGATGGGAAAGAATATTTTCCCTAAATATTTTTAATGCCCGCCCCTGAGAATGGACTTAAGAGAAAAGAGTTAGGAGAAACACATAATGGATTCATCTCTCCTATAGTTGTATTGTTTTCTAGTCAGAAAACAGAATTGGGAGAATAGTCAAAAAGTGTATTGAATGCTGTGCACTGCAATAAAAATGTAATGAAATATCTTCAAGGAGATTTACATTAGACTCTTAAAAATCACGGGATATCATTTCATTGTTCATTCATATACTAAATTAACCTTTATTTCACAATGGATGTTGCTCAGTTTCCCTCATTGCAGAATCACGCTACTTATTAGCACCTACTATTTTTATGAAGTAGTTTGGGCTCAGAATCCAAATGCAGTGAAATAAAATGTTGCTATATACTTTAATTTTTTAAGGAATGTAGAGATAAAAATACCTCTTACTCTTATATTTTTAGGGCTGCATCACAGTCTAAGGCTAAATTATAAACCTGGTAAGAGTTAACATTTGTAATGGAAACAATGACACAATCTTAATTACCTGATTCTGGCAAATAATTAACCTGTCCCTGTTATACAGAGATCTCATTCTTTTGCTACGGTTCTCTTAACTTTCTCAGATTTAACTTTCAGTATTACATAATTTTTATACAGCTTTTTCTGTCTTTTTAAAAGTGATAATTTGGTCAACATTGAAGTATATTAAATCCACAGGATTTCTCTGTATCTCCTCCTGCTATACCAAAGTTTCAAAATAGTTGTGTCATCAATATGGAAGAAAATGGGAAATAAAAGTGATCACCTAAAGTAGAAAACAAGTGGTTGTGGGGCCGGAGCGATAGCCCAGTGTGTAGGGCGTTTGCCTTGCATGCGGCCGCCCCATGACGGCCGGGTTCGATTCCCGGCATCCCATATGGTCCCCGACAACCGCCAGGAGTAATTCCTGAGTGCAGAGCCAGGGTAAACCCCTGAGCATTGCCGGGTGTGACCCAAAAAGCAAAAAAAGCAAGTGTTTGAAGGAGCCTTTTGCTCCGACTTTGATGAGATTCCTGGAACACAGTCCCTGTCTTGACAACTGTGACATTCAGTGGTGAAGCCTAGAGATTTCCAGTGTCTTATTACAGGTTTAATTTTTAATTTAATTATATATTGGGGCTTGCTTATTGTCCAATACTGTTTAAAACTTTCAACTTATGATTTCTTAGGATCTCAACATATTTAATGAGAGAGAGAGAGAGAGAGAGAGAGAGAGAGAACTAGTTGGAGAAGCATGAAAGTAAGAGGAAGAGAACTCCAAGATCAGGGAAAGAGATAATGGCCTAGAAAGAGAGTCAAAGTGATTCTTTAAGGATCCAAAGGTTAAAGAGATGGGAAATAAAGAGAAGGTAAAGGAGTTTCAGATTAAAGGTAGAAAATTAAGTATAGTTATAGTTTGTGGAAAATTTTTTTGCATCGTATGTGGTTTCCTTATAAAATAATTGTGTGATATATTTTCTAATGGCATTAATAAATAAAATTGGATTTATATAACTTTGACATGGTCTATGCTCTGAAAAAAATTATCTGTGACCTTTGGAAGCTATTTCTGAAATATATGTATCCTTAAAACTTAGAACCTCCTAAATTTAAAATATTCATATTATTAAACGAAGGAGGCAAAGTCATCTACTTTTAGATGATCATCTACTTTCAGAAGTCTTTGAAATAAACAGTCAATGATGTAAGAAGAATGATGGAGGATCAGGAGCATTTTTGTGATTGTTCGGTTCAGTAATTTTGCACAGGTACACCATAAACTTTACCCCTGTGAAACCATATTACCTAAACTAAAATTTAAAAAAAAATGATTTTTTAATCACATGGCGTAATCTTGTTGACATACTGACAGGGTGCTTTTTGAAAGAAATTCATGAGTTGCAGAATTTCAGTGATCGTATCAGTTATCAAAGTTAACAAATATTTGAAGATTTTTGACTGTTTTATGTATGTATGTACTCTAAATGAGTTGGCAAAATGGCTGCCCTGTTTGAAAACAATTTTTCTTATTGTTTTGTTTTTGCTGCAGTGTTAGGAATCAAACCCAGAGCCATGTCCCTGGCCCTAGTGGCAACTTTTAAGAAACTATACTTGCAAATCTGAAGGGCTCATTCTCCAATTAACTAAAAGGTGGTGTTTTTGCCTTTCTGATCCCATTTCCCTCCAAGAAACTCCTGTTTAACCAGTGAAATGGAAATGAGTATATTCTTGGTTGTCCTATTAATTTGAATTTGCATAACCTAATCAAAACTCAACCTGCCCTGCCTTTCCACACAAAGATACATTTTCTACTATTACTAAATGACTGCATTCTTCTCAGTGTTTTTAAAAGATGAATTATGTTGATATCCTATGACTTTTCCTTTTAGAACGTATCCATGGAAATTAAAATAGACTTTATGTACCCAAAACTGAATTGAAAAATAGGCCAGAAGGACTGGTGAAAATGAACACAAAACTTTGCTGATGCTATCAGTATTACAATTTTTGTTAAATTTTTTCCTAATAAAATGAAGCTAAAGTCATCTGGCCCCCAAATAACTGTCTGATATTCCTCAACATCATTATTTTGTATATGCAGATAAATGATAGAGAAATACATCTTAAGGTTCCCTTGAATCATTATATTTTTTAAAGAATTTTTTTAGTGTACTTTTCCTATAGATATGTTTCTGCCTCTATCATTTTGCTGTTTCAACAAGTAGTGACTGGGTATAAAGAATTTGCCCAATGCTGTATAGGATCTTCACCATAGATTGTGCGTGGCTATTGGTGATGTAAAGCCTCATTGGGTCTGAAGAAGCCCAGTGAACCTGAGTTTTATGCCCAGCACTTCATTCCCACACTTCAGCACACTCAGCATAATATTGAGTCAGGCGTAGCACTGGAGGTGTCCAAGAGCCTCCAGGAATGACCCCAGTGGCCTCTAGAGCACCTGAGCCTGAGCTGTGCCAAGTAACTGGGAGAAGGCGCTGTGCCATCAGTCTTTTTGCTTGTCCCCTAAGCTTTGTGGGTAGGCACACAAACATTGTTTTAAAAACTTTAACTAATGGGACTAGCTCTTCCAGCCTGTGTTCTCCTCAGCATGTATCTTGCTTGCTTGTCTCTGTATTGTTGTTTGCTTGCTTATTTACACTTCAGAAAAGACAGTGTTCTCTCTCGAGCAAGTTCTTATCTTTCTCTCACCTCACATCTTTCTAAATAACTTTCTATAGAAACTACCTTGCTTCACCAAAATAGTAATAATAGGGGCGAAGTGATAGTACAGTGGGTAGGGCATTTGCTTGCACAAGGCCAACTTGGGTTCAAACCCGGCATCCCATATGGTCTTCCAAGCACTGCCAGGAGTAAATCCTGAGGGCAGTGCCAGAGATAATTCCTAAGCATCCTCAGCTGTAACCCCCCAAAATAATAACAGTAATAATTTTTTGAAATTAAGTAAGACATCTTGAAAAATAAATCCAATATGTGTTTAATATTTTCTAAGATAAAATAGGTTAAATAAGAGCATTACTTGCTCAGAAATTTAACCTCAAGTTCTCGTTCTTTCACTTGGACACCTCCTGTGATTTGTTCCCCCAGTCATCTTTTACAAATCCACATTCAGCAAGAAAACAAGCTCCCTACCTTGCTTTATATCTGGCGGCTAATAAAGATAACTGCTATTTCTCTTTCTCACCTTGGTGGTGATTCTCATCATATGAGAACACTCTAGGATTTAGAAGAAAATCCTATACCTCACAAAATCAACAACGCCATTACTTTCTTATATAAACTTTGGAAAATGCTGCTGAGATTACCTAGAAAGTCTCCATTTAATTTTTAAGATTTCCCTGTAATATTTATTTGAATTTTATATTATTTATTTGGTTCTAATGCCACACCCAGTTGTGCTCAAGGCTTGGTTCTGGTTGTTTGCTCAGGAATAACTCCTGGTGATTGATACTCAGGGATCAAACCTGAGTAGGTAAGGCAAACACCTACTTGTTTGACTATCTCTCCAGCCCCAAATATTTTTTATTAACTGTGTTATTCAACAGTTAAGAATTTTCCCTAATTTTGCTCATTTCTCATTCGCCATTCTATACAGGATTATTCTGTTTAGCCAAATAATTTGTGGCTTTTTTTCTAAAGTAAAACAGGGACTTATTCAAACATTACTAAAATGCATTTTGTATGCACTGTGAGGAAATTCGTAAAGTAGAGCTGATTTTTTTTTGTCTGACATTATCCCTATGTGTCTTTAAAATAATATTTGAAAGTAGGTAAAGTAGTTGAACCATAACATAGGCTATCACAGATACAGATTCACAAATGCATAGAGAGAATGATAAATATGTGCATATGGCGAAGTCTGACAGTTTAGTGGAATTGCTTTCAAGTAATTTGACACATTAGTACTTTGAGATATTCACCTGCCAGTAATTCTCATTAGAAATAAGATTGGAATATTGGGTCAGTCGCTCAAATGGGTTTTTCTGAGACTGAACACTCACCAAAACTCAGAGCTAGAGGGAATACGAATGATTCTAGGCATTGGAATCATTCTTGCTTCTTTCTATGAGCTCTTTCTCTCTCCCCTCCTTTTTCCTCTCTCTGTTCCTCTCTTTTCTCCCTCCCCCTCCAGCTCCTTTCTTTTTTAGTGTTCTGAATTCATTAAATGGCATAGTGTAAATCAATAGTAAACGCTAACCGCCTACTCTGTACTCAGTTACGCAACAACACAGAACCAGTACACAGAGACAAAAAGGAAAAAGCACACACAGCCTTTACATTCAAAAGCTCTTGCATAATTTTACTTTTCCAGAGCCAAAAGAAAAAAAAGGAAATAACAGATGGGGAAACTTACAGTTTTTTTTCCTTTTCTCAAACTGTTGAAAAGAGAGTTAGTTACCATCTCTGGCCATTTCTAGTTGCCGAGGCTGCAGGGAAAAAATGTCCTTTGGCTGCTGTTTTAAATGACTTTAAAACAAGATTTTTTGACCCGTCATAATCTGGTGGATTTTCCAGGTAATAGAAAGCAAAAAATTATACTGAGATATTTAATGCAAAGTTGTCTTTTGCTCTTTTTATTAATAAACATTCAAACTATGAAATGAATATTAAAATAGAGGATTTAAAAAGGCAGCGTATGTGTTTTTATTTAAAATATAATCTGATGTACTATTTATAAAAAACATCAGTTGCATAAGCCCTTTTATCTCTTGTTAATTTGAAGTCTATATAAATGCTATTTTATTATCATAACTGTTATTAGTATTATTTTGTAAGTTTTTTAATTTTATTTTTACTATACCACCATGATTTACCGAGTTGTTAACAATAGAGTTCTTTCAAGCATACAATTTTCCAACACCAGTTCCACCAACAATGTGACCATCCTTCCACCAATGTCTTTAAGTTCCCTCCACCCTACCCAGCCCACTTGGCAGGCATATAGCAATATTATTTCATATTGCTTGCTTCAACCAAACTTAAAGGAATGGCAAATAGAATTATCAGAAAATAAATAAATAAATAAATAAAAAGTCAATTTGTGATGATTGATTGCCATATGATTTTAGCCTATGTAAATAAAGAAATTAAAATCATTTAATGCAACATAATACAATGCCTATGCTAATTTACATAAATAAGTTTCATCTGAGTCATCTAAAATATATTGCATTTAATTCTGTTTTTCACTTGGATCTTACTGTGGTAATTATCATGTCTTCCCTGTCATAAATAAAATTTTCCCATTTAAATTTTCTTAATTCTCTACACTCTTACTAAATTTTACATTTGTAAGTCTTACATATTTCATATAAACTCTAAAATATATTAGCACACTACTTTGCAATTCTCATGCAAAATACATTAAAACTCTAATGTCTTAATGGAAGAGGAAACATCTAGATGCTCCAACAGAAAAACTGAATTCAAACTCCCATAGAATCCGTCCTTAAACAACAGTGCCATTTAAAAACCTGTAGTTTCTGGAATTCTCATTTGAATATTCTGACTCACTATTCCATGGAATACCTTTGGATTATTCTACTGATTTTTTTAAAATTTCAAATATAAAATGAAGTTTGTTTTCCTTTTCTTCTTTTTGGGGCCCTTCACTTCTTTCCCACAGGCTCTTCTTTTCATTGCAGTATCTCTTCCCTATTAAGATGGTTACACAGTGATTGTCTGAGGTTTCTCAGTCTCCCTTTCCTGTTACAATATGTTGTTAAACACAGTAATTATGTCCTCTGGAAACTATACATTTATCTGATGAAGGTTAGAGGATTTATGTTGACTTTTGTTGTTCATTCATAGTATCTACTTGTCATCTGGCTATAAGATAGATACAACATGATGAGAAGCAAGGCACCAGGAGAAATTAAGATCAGGAGTGAGAGTGGTAGATTTGGTAGTAGTTTTGATGGTTCTTAAATGCAATTGTAAAAGGATGAAATATGGATGGGTTTGAGGGGAGTATCACATCTCCTGCATTTGGATCATATATTCCCTTTATTTTTGGATGGTCATATGAAATTTGTGTATTTGGTTTTACTGAAGGTAGGAGATGAGTTCTTCCTTTGATTTAAACATAAGTAAGCATGAAAGGAAGGAAGGAAGGAAGGAGGAGTTAGAGAGAGGAGGAAAGGAGGAGAGAATGAGAGTAAAGAGAGAGAAAGAAAGAGAGAGAAAAGGAAAGCAAGGAAGTAAGAAAGCAAGTAAGAAAGAAGGAAGGGAGAGAAAGAAAGAAAGAAAGAAAGAAAGAAAGAAAGAAAGAAAGAAAGAAAGAAAGAAAGAAAGAAAGAAAGAAAGAAAGAAAGAAAGAAAGAAAAAGAAAGAAAGAAAGAGAGAAAGAAAGAGAGAGAGAAAGAGAGAGAGAGAAAGAGAGAGAGAGAAAGAAGGAAGAGAAGAAAGAAAGAAAGAAAGAAAGAAAGAAAGAAAGAAAGAAAGAAAGAAAGAAAGAAAGAAAAGAAAGAAAGAAAGAAAGAAAGAAAGAAAGAAAGAAAGAAAGAAAGAAAGAAAAGAAAGAAAGAAAGAAAGAAAGAAAAGAAAGAAAGAAAGAAGGAAGGAAGGAAAGAGAGAGAAAAGAGAGAAAGAAAGAAGAGAGAAAGAAAGAAAGAAAGAAAGAGAGAAAGAAAGAGAGAAAGAAAGAAAGAAAGAAAGAAAGAAAGAAAGAAAGAAAGAAAGAAAGAAAGAAAGAAAGAAAGAGAGAAAGAAAAGAAAGAAAGAAAGAGAGAAAGAAAGAAAGAAAGAAAGAAAGAAAGAGAGAAAGAAAGAAAGAAAGAAAGAAAGAAAGAAAAAAAGAAAGAAAGAAAGAAAGAAAGAAGGAAGGAAGGAAGGAAGGAAGGAAAGAGAGAAAGAAAGAAAGAAAGAGAGAGAAAGAAAGAAGAAAGAAAGAAAGAAAGAAAGACAGACAGACAGGCAGGCAGTCAGGCCAGCAGATTAACTCTCGTTGTTTAGCTTTCTCTTAAGTCTTATCTGTTGAATTTAGGATTCCTTTTATATGGAAGAAATCTGGTGCATAAAAATCTGAGATAAAATCAAAGCCAGAAAATTTTTTTCTGGTTTTTGTTTTCTCCAGGTTTGATGGATGTGTCCTCTGTTATAATGACTGAGTGATTGAACTTATTGGGATTATCATGTGTCTGTTTCTGATAACATGACAATAGCTTTTGTTGTTTTACTTCATATGAATGACTGAACTAGTAGATTTTTTTGTTTTATAAATATGCATTTTATAATTTTTACTTTTAAAAAACTATAGTTTAAGTAGATTTGTTTAAATAAAAATAAAAAGGATCCGTAAATACTATACTTCAAATAGAACTTATATTCATGTTTATAATATATTTTTTCTAAATGTCCTTCTACTTATGTTATTCTGAGCATGGCTTCTAATATGCAGTTTTGCATTCTGTACCTGATTGACAAAATAAATTCAGCGCCATGTAAGACGCATTCTTTATAATGTAATTTTACTATGATTAATCATCTGTAACCAAGTGCTTGTTTTTGGTGTGCAGTTCTGTACACAGTGCCTCATTCAGCATACCCTGAATGTTGAGAGAAAAATTTTGAAAATAAGAGCTCTGTTGACAAGCATTTTCTTGATTTTTAAAATTAGTCGGAGGCATCACCTATAAGCAATTAATGAAAATGTCTACGCCAAAACATCTTTGAACGTTTTGCCTGTCTCAATTTTTCACAGTAGTTCTCACTTTGACTTTTCATTGGTCTCTTCAATACCGAAGGGATGCCAGCTGAGTCTCTCCAGCCCTAGCTTTCAGTTATAACCATGACCTTGAGAACTATAGTCTACTTCTAGTTCCTCTTCTATATGGGCTCAGCCTTTGTCAGGCAAAAGCAGGCCTAAATGTTTATTTCCCAAATTTGCAAGAGACTAGGAACAGTTTCTGACGTATTCTAATTTTTCTGGAGTCCTTCACAACTCTCCCAACCTAGCTCTTTGTTGCTGTTGGCAGTAGCAGTACATATTTTTTGTTGAAGTAAGAAACTCAGTTACTAACTTACCTTTTTTAGCAGAATCTCTTGTATCATAAATAAAATATCATAAATATGTTTTGGTGGGCTGGTAGGGAGCACCTGTGATTATTTGCTCCATGTGATTATACAGGTGAACAATAAGCTATTGGAATTATATAGGGGGAATAAAATAGAATACACAACTCTAAGATTTAGCAATATATGAATTATCCCATTTCATTAAAAATTTCTTATTATCCTGCTCCCGGTCTTTATAAAAGCAAATTACAGTAGGCAATTTTATCTTTTTATTAAAGGTCCCTTTTTAAATGGTCGATGCTGTGAAGACCTTTTAAAAACCATCATTTTAAAGTGTCATTTAAAAACCATAATTTTGACAGTTGCTTCTGATGATCCTCATTAGATTTCTTGCAAATATGGTATACGCTTGTTCTAATGAATCTCAAAGAAACTCCCCCTGCACTTGTTCCCTGGGTCATTTGCATCTTGCTTTTTTTTGTTTTGTTTTCTCTGGACCATTATTTTTGGTGCTAGAGAGATGGCTCCGGCAATAAGGTGTTTGCTTTGCACACAGATCTTCCTTTGTAACCCCACATCACACTGTACCCAAAGCACAGACAGGAATGATCTGATAGAATCAGAAGTAAGCACATAAATCATCATATAGATGATGTTTTACTTTTTTAGACTTCTTATATTTATATGGAACATAGGATGAGAACCATAAACCAATTTATATAAAAGAGTCTTATGTAGTGTTTTGTAATTTTCAGGTACAACAATTCCTGAAATTTCAAAATTTTATTTTTGGCTTGACTTTGTAAACTTGGTACTTTTCAAGACCTCATTCTGGTAGTAATATTGTTAATAGATGATCTCTAGTAAAAACAGCCTTTAACTTCAAAATTATCAAGTAAGTGGAAGTACAAACATCAAGTTTTGATATACTGCTGTGTTGTAAGGAAAACAGTTGCTGGTTCTTTTATTTTTGGTGTTTGGTCTGGTTTGGTTCGGCTTGGTTTAGTTTGGTTCAGTTTGGTTTGGTTTGGTTTGGTTTGGTTTGGTTTGGTTTGGTTTGGTTTGGTTTGGTGGTTGTACTTAGGGCTTATTGCTAGTTCTGTGCTCTGAGATCACTCCTAGCAGGATCAGGCAACCATCTGTGATGCTAGGGATTAACTCTGTGTGGGTCATGTACTAGGCAAACACCCTGCCCACTGGACTATCTCTCCAGCACCCAAGAAAGTAGTTGATTTTATTTTTAAAAAGTAGATTATATAATATTTGGTTGTGTTGTTGCTCTACAATGGAAGCTTTTTTAAATGTTAATTTAGGGTTGGTTGTTGCTCTGTGACTTAGCATAAAAGATTTTGGCTATAAAAGGTTTCAGATCACTCATTCTATTTGTCTTGAAGGGCTTGCAATATAATATTATACATTTATTTATACTCATGAGGGAAGATAAAGCCAATAACTCACAATTCATCAAACCGGGGGTAAATAATCCATAGCTTATTCTTCTGTCATTGCCATAATATTTATATCCAGAACAAAGTAACAAACAACTAAAAAAATAAGGAGAAACCAGTTTGTTTTTATTTATAAAATGTTTAATCAAAAGTACAGTAAAGTTCAAATGGAGCTGCAAATCCTGGTGGTTCACAATGGTTTGATTTATTTTTTCAAACAGACCGTGGATAATTAACCATAAACATGACTTTCTCAACACAAATTACAGTGAATTTCTGAAATGGACAGCAAGTCATTCACAACTGGTCTCAACTGGCTAGAACTCTTAAAGGTGCAGTTCCAAAGCCACTTTCTCAATACATGCTAAGTGTTCATTTGCAAAGAGAAGCGTCATTTACCTTTAATATACTATCACTAAGTCCCAAAGTGAAGAGCAAAGTGGTTATTTTCTGAGATTACCATGTTGCCATATCTTTATTGAACACCTACCATTAATGGTGGTTTTTGTTTCATTTCAGAATGTTTCACCATCAGTAACTGGATATTTCTCAAGACATTGCTGGCTGGTAAGTAATTTAATTATTTCTAAATGATGGACAAAAATATACTTTTTTTTAATTTTTTTTTTTTTTTTGCTTATTGGGTCATACCTGGCAATGATCAGGGATTACTCCTGGCTCTGCACTCAGGAATTACTCCCGGTGGTGCTCAGGGGACCATATGGGATGCCAGAGATTGAACCCAGGTCTGCTGAGTGCAAGGCAAGCACCCTACCCGCTGTGCCATCGCTAGGCTTCATGATGGACCAAAATATTTGGTACAAAGAAGTCAAGTATAATTTACCCAGTTTTGAGAAGTGTTAGAACTAAAGGTTTATAGTGTTCACCAGTTCAAGTACTAAATTTGAACAGAAATTATTTTGATGTTGGTGAAGTATATGTAGGAGAGAGAGAGAAGAGAGAGACAGAGACAGAGAGAGACAGAGAGACAGAGAGAGAGACAGAGAGAGAGAGAGACATGTATGAACATTGAGTAGTGACTCCTGAAGTTGACACTCAAAATTTTCAGTGCTGACCATTAGATGCTTTCGTCCAAAGCAAGCTAGCACAGAGCTGTTCAAATGCGAGCTGTGATGATGTTTTGAAGGGCCAATTGCTAATCTATGATATGCTGCAATTCTGAAGTGCTTTCACTTCAGTGTATCAATTTTTAAAATCATACATGATTGTTTTTGTGCATGTTCACAAACAAAAAAGGGAAAATGCTCATTCGGACACCACCCTCTATCAGGGAAATGAGAGAACCAAGGTCGGGATGGATGGTGACGAAGCTTCGCCAAAGCTACGAGATCAGTGTGGCTTTTCGGGCAGAGTCTGCAATGTTTCATAAAGGTTGTGGCCTTCTGTCAAGAGCCGCTGGGGTCCCCTAACTATACCAGGAAGTGAGTTCCCTTCTCCCTCCAAAGCCAGCGGGGAATGTATGAAAACTCAGGAATCTGGCGCAGTTTTAAAAGACCTTACCATCACAGGTTCCAATCCAAGAGCAGGGAAAACTCTGGACTCTGGGTTCCCAGCTAAGCCCCAGCCAGGTGTAGGCCAAGATGGCTGCCACCAGCGTGTTGAAGCCCCCACAGAGAACAGAGAGGAAGAAGAGAGGAAAATGCCAAAAGAAGCCAAAATGACAAAAGGTCCTTCACTCTTCTCCCAGTTTATTCTATAGATAGAAATCTGCCAAAACTTCCCAGGGTAGCCCATCATGGACTGGGCTATCTAGAGATGAATACAGGTAAACAACTCTATTGAAATGCAGCACTTCAGGTGGCCTTTTGAGCTGATTCAAAGCCTCCCTAGCAGAGCAGGGAGGGGCTGCAATCTAAGTGTAGATGGAACTTAAAGTAGGGTGTGTCACCCAACAGCCTTCTAGAAATCTTTTTTTTTTTTTTTTTTGCTTTTTTGGGCCACACCTGGCGATGCTCAGGGGTTACTCCTGGCTCTGCACTCAGGAATTACTCCTGGTGGTGCTGTGGGGACCATATGGGATGCCCGGGATCGAACCCGGCCGCGTGCAAGACAAACGCCCTACCCACTGGGCTATCGCTCCGCCCACCTTCTAGAAATAGTAAGAGTTCAGTCATGAGAGAAGAGGGCACGCCAGCACGGAGGGCACCTTGGTGGAGGACCAAGTCAGAGATTGCTTCAAAGGCAGAATTTTCTAGAAGTAGCCCACATGAAATCGCATTGGCAAATATACTGGTATTGTAGAGGCAGGAAGGGTTGACTTGCCTGGCATCTGACTATCATCGACCTGGTCCTGCCAGGCCTGTTGAATTACGAACATCACAATCATCCAAACTTTAGAAACCACACTTTTGATGGAAGACACATAACATATATAACATGCTGTTATATATACAATATAACATATTGTATGTTATATGATGGCACATAAAGCTAGGAAAACAATGTGTGTGTGTGTAACAACACTAGCTTTCTGATGAGGGCTGTCATATCCATTGCACATGATCCGTAGTTGTTATGTATTTTTGTTTCTGAATCTGTTGTGCCTCTCTTTGAGAACATACACCATCTTGTTGGTGAAGGCCACAGTGTAAGGACCGAACTTCCTCTTCTCCCCACTCCTGTTTCGTTCTTTACTTCTCAGGCTGTCCTCCACCCCCACAGATTTAAAAAAAATAAAACTATCAGTGTGAGTTCCAGGGCCTCAAAGACAGGCTTATTTGGTAACTTTAATTTGTCACTTCTTTTGCATTCATCTCAAAATGATCTCATCACAAAGCGGCCTGAATTTCACACTCTTTCTGGCTTGCAGTGAAGCCAGTTCTCCCATTTCTGCCCAACACAGAAAGCTCTTTATGTTTCTATGATCAGATAAAATCTGTATTGACATTTCTTTTCCTGTGGGTGTATTTCACTTCTAGGTATGAAGATTTAAACTACCAAGGCCATGTTGTGTGTTTGCAGTTTCTCTGTTTTAGTAAATGAAAGCTCCTTGGGAAGATTTTAGCCACTTTATATCCACGTTTATCTTATCCACTAATGAATAAATATTTATTTTCATTTGAAAATGATACATGTTCATTAAAATAATTTGAAAAATACATAGGAGTGAAATGAAGAAAAAATTAAAGCAATTATTTCTATAATTTAAATCTAATCATTAATAACCATATGATATATTCTGTTAGTCTTATTTTCCCTGAGGATATGTTTTCAAACATACTGCCATACTTCATATATAATTCTGTGTCCTGCTTTCAAAATTTTACTGTAAGAATCTATTATGGAATTACCAAATCCTTTAAACATCATTTTAAATAAACATTCTTTCTGAAAAGTTATTTACTTTGCCTAAAGGTATTACATCGGTATTATTTTTTAACTTTGTACTTCCACAGTATGTTGCTTATAAAAAGTAAATAAATCAGTAATGAGTAAATGAGTGAATGTCACATGGATTTATATTTAGTGTTTATTTATTTATTTATTTATGTGTGTGTGTGTTTGTTTGTTTGTTTGTTTAGCTTTTTTGGGTCACATCCAGCGATGCTCAGGGGTTACTCCTGGGTCTGCACTCAGGACTTACTCCTGGTGGTGCTCGGGGGACCATATGGGATGCCTGGGATCAAACCCCGGGCTGGCATAGGCCGCCGCAAGCAAGGCAAACGCCCACACACTGGGCTATCGCTCTGGCCCCCACGCTTTTTTTTATTATTGAAAGCATCAAAACCATGAATGTAGACATTGTTATAATCAGCTCCCATATATCCATCACCCATCATCCTCAATGGCTAACTCATACACTATCAGTTACATTCAGAGAAATAGCGATCATTTTATGTAAGAATATTTTCTTCATATATCACATCATATTTCCTAAAATATAACAGTTGATAATAAAACCTCATCAGTATGTAACCTAATATTCTTAGGCACATCTGTAAGCTAAAATGTTATTTTGGGCCAGAGCGATAGCCCAGCAGGTAGGGCATTTGCCTTGCACGCAGATGGCCTGTGCCGGCCTGGGTACGATACCCGCCTCCCATATGGTCCCCCAAGCATCGCCAGAAGAAATTCCTGAGTGCAGAGCTAGGAGTAACCCCTGAGCATCGCCAGGTGTGACCAAAAAAGCAAAAAAAAGTTATTTTGTTAGCAAGAGACATTTACCAAACTGTTGAGTGGGGACACTTAATTCCAATTTAGTATATGATAATGTGTTTACCAGATCTATGTGTCAGTAATAACACTCATCACAGGCAGTATGCTATGTTTGATATTGTTCTGAATCTGAGCAAAAAAATAAGTAATGTCTCATCTACTTAAATGCAGTATGATTAGGGGCTGGAAAGATAGTACGTGCCTAAGGTTCTTTGCTTTGCACATAGCTGACCCAGGTTTGGTCCTGGAAACCTCATGCACCTTCAGGAGTGATCCCTGAGCTCAATTGAGTTTTGCCCAACCTCCCTCACTCAAAAAAAAAATAATGGCGTGTCACAGTAGCCAATGAATAATAGGTAAACATGGCAAGTATTTAAACCAAATGTAATAATAGATTTAGAAATTTGTACATTTAAAAGATATATATTTATTGGAAGAAACTAAACGAAACCTCAGATTCTTAGGAGATACTAGAGTTTGAAACAGAAGCAGTTATTTACTCTGAATTATTTGTGGGTATCTTTCAATCCCATTTAGGAGAATCCAGGGCCATTCTAAGGATTACTCAGTTCTCTGGTCCAGAGAGTTAAAGACTTCACAAAGCTACACTTAATTCAGGTTGTCCTAGGTATAATGAGGGCTATACCAGCAGTGCTCAGGAAGCCTCCAGACACCTGACAGGGTAGGGTGCCTTACCCTGCCAGCATGTTAGGACTTGAACTCAACATACATGCCCCCTAATTTGCACACCCTGAGCCTGAATACTGTTTTAAGAACAAAACTATGGAATTGGAAAGATATACAAAAGGGTAGGGAGTTTGCCTTGCACATGACTGACCCAGGTTCTGTCCCCAGCATCCCATATGGTCCCCCAAGCACTGCCACGAGTAATTCCTGAGCGCAGAGACAGGAGTGACCCCTGAGCATTGCTGAATGTGCCTCCCCCCAAAAAATAAAAGCAAAATTTTAAAAAAAATAGCAGTATGAAGAAATGGGGAGGGGGCAAAACATTTTTCAAAACAAAGGCACTCACTCCTTATGTTCTCATTTAGTCGGAATCTTTTCAACAGGCTAGAAAGAAATCTGTTAGAATCTTTTCAATTCTAAGACTAGAGTTGTTAGCCTGGTAGTCTAGTCCGCAAGTCTAGACTAACAGACTGTCTAGACTGTTATACTGGTTTATAGTATAACATCAACTTTAATACAATAAAGTAAAGCTGTTTAAAATCTGTGCATTATGCATAATGATGTTTTCCTTGAAGTTTTAAAATAGTACTCCACCCAGCAGACCAGCCTATCACAGCCCGTTCATCAATAAATGCTGGATTTAGAGATGACTACAAGAGTATGCTACCCGCACGGCAGAGCCTGGCAAGCTACCCGTGTTGTATTTGATATGCCAGATACCAGTAACAATTATAGACCTCATTCCCATGACCTGATGGAATGGTTTGAGGCTCCTTATGTTCCTGGAGCAAGCAGGTGTCCTTGGGCTCTGCTTGCATGAGACAGGTCATATGGTGATGTTACTGGTGCCCGCTCGAGCAAATAGATGATGAATGGGAAGACAGTGATACAGTGATACTATGGCTAGTTCCTATCTAACAACCAGTCAGTCCTGTTGTGAATTGCACATTAGTGATGCTTCGTAAAGCAGGTGTTGTCCAACGGGTGTGCTCCTCTAGGCAGAAATTCAGGATGAGAGTTACTGTAACATATAGTATCCGTGTAAACTGAATTTATTTATTACTCAAGCCTTCTTAATCTTAGAAGTACATTTTCCATTGGCCTCGAAAGTGAATAGCTAGAATGTTGATGTGCCCAAGCCTTGGGGAGCAAAAAATAAAAAAAGAAAAAGGCTTCTAAAGCTTCTCCACTACACTAAATCTCCTTAAAAATATGAGTGCTTACAGGCACAAACAAAATCTTTTCAAAGTTAGTAGATCAAAGCACATGAAAATAAAAATAATAAAAAATAACATAAAAAATAAACTATCCCAAGCAAACCAAATGCATCTTGTGAAATTGACCAGATTTAATGGTATACATTTTCCTTTCTATTTTACTTTTTTGTCACATCAGTATTTTAATTTTGTTAGTTTCTCCTTTATCCTGAGTTAACATTGTCACGACCGAATGTCCTCAAAAGGTCAGAAGTATATAGATCACAGTACTGAGGCAGATATGCAAATATAGGATGGATAGATAGGAACTAGCCACTGTAGTATTTTAAAACTCAAGGAAAATATCATTATGCATAATGCACAGATTTTAAATAGTTTTATTTTATTTTTTTTTTTAATAAACTTTTTTATGGGGACAAGAGTGTTTTTTTATGCTTTATATTTTTCTTTTTTTTTTTTTTTTTTATTATACCACCGTGAAACATACAATTACAAAGGTGTTCATAATTGGTTCCTGGTAATACAGTATTCCAGCACCCATCCCTCCACCAGTGCCCCATTTCCACCACCAATGTACCCCTCCCCCCGTCCCCCCACCCGCCTTAATAGCAGGTACCCCAGTTTCCTCTCTTTCTCTCTCTATCTCTCTCTCTGTCTCTGCATCTCTCTCCCTCTTATTTTACACATTGTGGCTAGCCCTGCAGATATTGAGAGTTTATCACTTAAGTCTCTTTGTGTATATTCAGTGGTGAGTTTTAATCTGCCATTACCATTTCCCATATTTATTAAAACACTGGTATCTATATCCTATTAATGAATACAGTCATTCTATATCTGTCCTTTTCCTTCTGACTAATTTCACTCAGCATGATAGACTCCATGTCCATCCATTTGCAGGTAAATTTCATAATTTCATCCTTTCTGACAGCCGCATAGTATTCCATAGTGTAGATGAACCACAGTTTCTTTAGCCAGTCCTCTGTTCTCGGGCATTTAGGTTGTTGATTAGCTATAGTGAATAGCGCGGAGATGAATAAGAAGTACAGATAGTGTTTCTGCTTGTGTTTTTCAGTCTCTAGGTATATTCCCGAGTGCTATTGCTGAAAATGGGGCTCAATATCTAGCTCGAGCCCTTTTTCCAAATCGCTCCCCATGAGGTCCCCCCCCATCCACCCTTTTTTTGTGACTTGCACATTTTAAACAGCTTCTTTTGCCTTATATTGATGTTATACTATCAAGGCATATTCCTCACCTCTTCCTGATCTTTTTTTGTAACCACACAAAAACTGTATTATACAGTTCATGTCATATAAACTGCTCCTCTTTGATTATTTTGTTTTTGTTTGGGACCATTCTGTATACCTAGGACATACTCTGGGCTCTGTGCTTAGGGATCCCCTGATGGTGCTTGAACTTTTGGGGCCAGAAATTGGCCTTGAATCAGCCTCATGAGACAAGCACTGAGGTCCCTTTTATGTTTCTGACTCAGCTTTCTTTAAAAGAGCGTTTACCTTTGTTTCTTATACTACACCTAGGTGAGCCATAAATGCCTCATCATGTTGATAGCTATAATAATACTTATTATTAATAATAGAACTTGCTTATTGGTATATATGTTTAGTGTTCTGTTATGCCTTGGGTTTATTGTCTAGTATGTTATTGGTATACATGTGACTCTTTATCCATATTATAAGACAATTATTTAATGGAATTCATGTTTCATATCCTCTCCCTTTTTCATCCTAGTTTAGAATCATAATTAAATGAAAGGGTGTGTATTCCTTTGTGAATGCCCCATCGGTTAGGGGTTATTGTAGAACTAAAGAGCAAAGATAGTCATAAAAATATAAATAGTTAAGCTATCAGATATATGTTTCATGAAGTTGGCAACTTATGTAAATAAACTTTAGGATGTGTATCACACCATCATACATATTACAAAAGAAGGGAAATTATGGCATTTCTCTTACTGAGATAATAGTTCTAGTTCCCCTACAATACTGAGGGAAGGAAATCCCATTTAATGCAAAGATTCCAAGATTATTTTGCAGCAGCTTGATTCTTTTACATTAGAAATGCTGCATAAAGTCTTGAGTTTTTTTCCCTTTCTATCTTTGATAGACATTACTTAAAGCCTATGGTATAGAAAATAAAGCTTGTGTACTGGTCTCTGGGGGACTGTTTCATTATCCAATTGTGCTATATGAACAATCGGTATTGTTTGATCTTAATTATTTTGAAATAATCTTTATGTGCTATTTAGATATATTTTTATCAGAATATTTTCTGGGTTTTTGATGACCATTCTAAATGAAATTAAAGTATCTTTGGCTATTGTTGTATTTACAACCTGCAAATACTGAGTTCTGAAACTTTTATAAGGAATTATTTAAAGATATTTTAGCCTTTAACTTTCTTTTTGTCCACAAACAAGTTAATTGATTAATTATGTCCTTGTTTGGACTGTTGCTGTGCACATTGTGCATTAAACAGGAAAGAGGAGAGACTGTTAGAAGTAATTATAGTGGCAAATGTGTACTTTCACTGTTCTCATTCTCTGATGTTTGATTGCATAAAAAAAACTTGCACTCTAAGAAGTAATGTTTTAGTTTTTTCTAGAAAAGCAACAGCGGGGAAAAAAAGAACTTTAAAATGAGGTCAAGCACTCTTCGCTAAATACAAATATTAATAGTTCATTCAAAAACTATTCCACTCCTGGAGGACTTTGATTTTTTACCTTCCTTGTATAATAATGATCCAGAACGAAGAAAACAGACTAATTTTGAAGGCCTTGGAGATCTAATCTTTCATGAGTATCTTATAGGTATAGTGGATTACTAAAAGTGTAAGTTACTTCTGAGATGGCTCATCTAGACTTTAGTAGAGTTAGGACTCCAAAACAAAAATCGAGAGACTGAGTGATGAATCTTTAAGACCATGTGCAGGTGATTGATTCAACAAACTTCTGGTGTTTACTGTGTGCCATGTGAATGTAAACTTATTGCTTTCCTTCCATTCTAGTGTCTTTCATTAACACAGTTTTTTTTTTTCAGAGAAAGCAAAAAATTTCCTTTTAGATTGCTAAGGGCCTGTACATATTTGCATGTAGCCAGAGATTCTGTCTTTACCAGGAACTCTGGTTGTCAAGCGGTGATCTTGCCTTTGTCTTTTCTCCCAGTTCTGCCCGTGGCGCCTGTCACTAGCAGTCAAGTAAGGACAATTTTACCATTCTCTCCTGCTGCTCTAATTTTTTTTTAGTGCCGGTACATGAATTTGTTATTCTTTATAATTCCCTTTGAAGTTGGGAATCCAAGGGGAATCTAAAACCGACCAGATGTTTCTGTGACTGGAGAGGAAGAAAGTAAGGATTAGTTTAACAAAATCTTGGTCTAAAAAAATAAAAGTAACCATATCAGCTAGAAATTATCTATAAATATCCTTATTTGCTATTTATCTGCCTAGTTAATATACATGTACTATAGTCCTTTGTAGACAATATCCCTATTAGTTTACTCTGAAGGAAATTAAAAAATTTTGTAAGTAGTTAAACTCATGTTTTGGTTTCCTCAGGCCTCGCCTCCATTTTCAAGATTTTTGGTTCTGAAGTTTTCAGTTGGGGTTTTAGCTCTGTTGCTCTACATAACCCCTCCCTACTGTGCTTTACGACGTGGGTTTTCTGTTATTGTTATTGATGTTGTCATTGTTGAAGGATCGCTCTGATATCACAAGGGCTGAGAGGCTAATTCTACAGTGTACAAAGAGGGCGAAGTCAGTGCAGCAGCTTGTGGTTCGGGAGGGAAGCAAAGGGAATTTGCCAAAATACTTATCCTTTACGGAGAACTTCTTCCCCTTTAGAGAGATACAGATCAAAACAAGAATTAGAGTGATGAAAGCCTTAAGGGAAAAGGGGAACGACTTGTGGTCCGAAAGATCCTCATGAGGCAGACAGCATGAATAAGCGGTTGAGAGGTAGAAAGCGGTGGAGAAAGTTATAAGTATGAAAACATGAAATAGAAAAGGACATCTATGAGATGACCTTTATGGAGCTACAGAAGGGTGCCCAAGACTTCAGCTCCTATCCAACAGGGAAGAATAATTAAGTAATAAAATCAAATAGGTATCTGAAAAAAAAATCTGTATGTTTTGTTGGTTTGCTTAATGGCTCCCAAAATAACTGACTGTGGAGATGAGAATGTTTTTTATATGTGTATTTGGAGAGGGTTTTAGGAAGTGTGTGAGTCATGCCTGACAGTGCTCATGGGATAGTCCTGATTCTGTGATCAGGGCTCACTTCTGGCAGTGTCCAGGGGGCCATGCACGGTCACAGGAATTGAAATGGGGTCAGCAGCATGCAATGCAAGTGGCTTCATCCTGTGCTGTCTGGCCTACTACCATTTGTGCACATCATCTTTCCCACTGTCCCCTTACCTGGCTCTCAGTATTTCCCACATTTTCCCTAGGTTTCCCAAAGGACTTAGAAATTAGCAAATGAAACCCTGTACCTTGCACAGTGGGTTAAATATTTGGAAACATTCTCCCTTGCCTCACTAGAGATGAATATTCACAACTCTTACTTTCTATTGACCCTGCCTATCTTTATTTTTAAATAGAAAGTCTGAGCTTTCCAGAATTATATTAAGCTTTGCAACATCATATATCAATTGCATATAGCATTTTAAGCTTTTTTCCCCAGACTTTCAAAAAAGTGAGTAGAAGAAGAGACAGAGAGAAATCACTTAGCAGCTGATTCACTTATTTTAAGCAGCTTTCCCCATTTAAAAATATAAAAAATTCAGGTCTTAGAACATTGGGTTATTTAAATGCTCTGTAAGGACTTAAGGGGAAAAAAGATTTTAAAAAATGTTCTGTATTTCAGGACCTACGTTTTCAATACAGTGATTTAAAAAAATAGTTGCAAATAGGGGCATTTTCAACCAACGTAGTTTTTCTTCTTTCTTTCCATATATCGTTGTTGTTAAAGTTGGTTATGTATTGAAAGCATTATGTTGGCTTTACTGCCGACACATTTTAAACTAATAATTCAAAACTTGAATCTTGATGTTTCAATAAATAGAACACTATTTGAGATATTTTCCATTCAAAAATTTTTAATTAACACCACCATAAATTAATGAACTATATGCAGGCCAGGGTTCCTACATATCTCACTACTGAAAACAAGGCAGCAAGAAGGACTTATTGTGTGTGTTTGTATTTTTTTTATAATACATTTTTATTTACACTGTGAAGCGACGTCCCAGCTGCACATTGCCTGGCGTAGCCGCAAGAGTGCAACCTGCAGAAGGCTGCTTTCTGCCAGCAGTTTCATTTTGCTCACTGATTATTGTCCTGAGTTCTTTGTGATTGTAATTGGTTAGAAAGTTTGAAATTAGCAAGTCCTTGTCAGTTCATGAAAGCTTTGAAATCATGAGGCTTGATACAGCTATCAAGCATGCTGAAGCCTAATCGCTTGTTGGGTTAAGAGCCTCAGAGAGTGAGCACTCTCCGTCCATCCAATCCCAGGCTTTGCCCCAATCACCATTCACCATCCTCTGGAGTTCCCTGTCTTGGATGATGGCTTTGTTCAAGGCTCTTTTTTCCCATCATTGAAGCTTATTTCAAGATGAACAGATTGTGAGCTTACTTAAGGAGGTGGGGGAAATAAGCACAAATGGAGAAAAGGGTAAAATAGACGATCCAGGGACTAGAGAGGCAGAAAAAACATAAAAGGGAAAGGACGCTGGATGTAAAAGGGGAGAGCTTTGTTAATGGTGACGTTTAGTATCTGTACAATTGAATTTAATGTCTCAGGACAGAACTCACTGACATATCCTGAATGTTGGTCTGTCCTTTTTTTCTTTCAAGATTTGAAACTCTTACCCACTCATGATCAAAGGGAGATCACAAATGTTCATATAAAGGACCATAATGCTGCCATATTTTCTGGTAACAAGGAAAACAGTCATTTCCTTTATACATTATAATAGAGAATAAAGTATTTATCCACACTTCTCCTGGTACCACATAAGTTTAAACAAGTCTACTGTTTAAACTTATACTCTATACACCCAAACAAAAATTGTCCAGAAAATTCCTATACTACTTGATGAATTGCACAACATACTTCACTTTAACCTTTTTAACAAAACAGCACTGTTTGCACTTGATTAACTTGAATAAGTATTGTCATTGTTGTTGGAAGTTTTAAGTTATTAAAAACTTTCATAAGTCTTCTAATTTATATTTTATTCAATCTTAAATATGTAGGTTCAATCCTTGAGCTTTTCCAATTTCTTCTCCTCTTACTATTTAGTTATAAATATATGCAAACAGAGAGAAGAGAAGAGAGAGAGAAAATCAACACAGATATTATTACCATGAATTTAGAATGTTAGGAAAATTTAGACCAAGTCATGAAAATAAAGATGCAAATTGAATCAAAATTTTTGGAAGTAACCTACAGCAGTTAAAAGAATTCCTCACTGAATCGTGGAGAGATCAATACTTATCAACTTTTAGATGAAAATTGGTGAATAATGTGTATTTTAATGAGAACTGCTAAGAGTCCCATGTTGACACTTTAGCCAGAGAATCAGGTAAGCCTATTAACCAGGAAGTTTTTTCTTAGCTGTTTAGTGTCAGGATTTACTGTCTCAAAGTTGTCCTACTTGAAGGAGTTAAAGACAGTCTATGTGGAATGTAATCTAGTAAAATTATATTAGTTTGGCCTTTCCCCAGATCATCTTTTAGGGAATGAATGCTAGTAAATTAGCAACCACCATCCAGAAATCCTTAAGGCTGCTCTAGCAAATGTGCCTGTCAAGTCTGCTGCAGTCCTTCAACTTCTGTCTGATTTCAGCTACACCTGAAGTAGTTCTGTGCTAATACAGACTCCTACATCAAGGGCACTTCTGATTTCTGCCTGGGATAGGAAAAGCTAGGTGCTAGGAAAGCTGAATAATTCTGTGTTGGTTTGAGGAAAAAGGGGTCCAGGATAAAGCTCAGAGGGAAACTTTAATAATAATAAAAAAGACCTAAAAAAAAAGTCCTTTTCTATCTTTTTTTTTTTTTTGCCTTCCCTTCTTTTTTTCCCCTTTGTTTTTCTTTTTTTGAGGGAAACCCTGCATTGCTCAGGGATCACTCCTGGCAGGCTTCAGGGACCTTATATAGCATGCCAGGTATCGGACACAGGTTGGTGGCATGCAAGGCAAATGCCCTACCTGCTGTGCTGTCGCTCCAGCCCCTCTTTCAAATAAATGTCTCTAGAGGAACCATTGTTGCAGATCTCAGAGATTCTGGTTGCTCTTCTTTGGCTTCATTGCATCTTCACTGCTGCCTGGTCTTACTCTCCTGCTCACTTCTTTCAAGGCTTTACTGTTCTTTTAGAATCACCTTCCAGATTACTTCCTGCAACAAAGTCATTGTCTCAAACTTTTCTTATCAGATTGGCCCTCCTTTTTTATGTTTCTTTTAATAAGTTAATTCACTTTCCTTCTCTTTACTATCCTCAGTTAGTATTTATTGAGTGTTTACAAAGCTACAAAGAAGCCCATTTACTCACATCGATAGATTGCAATTTTTTGAAGGATAGTTATTATTTTATCTATCCTTGGTCTTGTATATAAAGCAAATCCCTGACACACAGTGGGAAGCTCAATTAATGTTTGCTCAGTGATTGAAAAAAATACATGGTCTGCACCAATGACTTTTAATTCTACTAATAATAAGCAGAGCCTGGCAAGCGACCCCTGTTTTACTTGTTATGACACAACTAGTAACAATTATGGACCTCAATTCCATGTCCTGAAGAATGGTTTGAGGCTCTTCCTGTCCCTGGAGCAAGCAGATGCCCCTGGGTTACACTTGCTTATGACAGGATGTATGGAGATGTTACTCCGTGCCTGCTCGAGCAAATCGATGAACAATGGGAAGACAGTGATACAGTGAATAATAAGCATTTATATATATTAATAAGTTTTATATACCAAGAACTTATATTTATATGTATTTTAATTAAATATAAGACTGGGTCCCCGGGATGAACCCGGGAGCCACGGCAGAGCCTGGCAAGCTACCTGTGGTGTATTCAATACGCCAAAAACAGTAACAATAATGGACCTCATTCCCAATGAATGGAGACGTTACTGATGCCTGCTCAAGCAATACGATATATTATAACAAATTGGTTACTAATAATAAATTTAGAAATATATGTATATATGCTCCTTTATTTATTAAATTTAAAAACAAGAGTGTTGCTATAGTAATGTTACTGTGCTATACTTAAATTTTCTCATATGCTCTATTAAGAAACTGAAAAATGGGTATGTTTTAATCTGTACTTTAGATATTGCAAGTAAACCCTTAACTATTAGAATCTAATTGTCTTCCCTGTACTTCAAGGTAGAGGAAAAACATTGGAACTTTAGAATAATGTACCTCATAGTATCTAGTCAAATTTAATATGCTTTTGAATGTCTCTTATTTGGGGTGATTTTTCTTGTGATAACTTTAAACCAGTTTGGAAAAACACACATGACGTCTTTTGGTTCCTAATTTCTATATGTGTATCTCCGAGCAAAATAGAGAAGCATTTACTTTCTGTGAGAAAAACTGATGAGCCCCTAGAACATAAAAACAAAGCTGAGCTTGTCCTAGTCTGTATCTCAGTGTCCAAGACATGGATATTTTAAAATTATTTTCAGGTAGCCAAGATGATCCCTCTAACACTACATGCTCCTTTCTGTATGAAAATACCTTAGTTTTGTTATTGTTGTTTTAATGTGGGCCCCACTTGAATGCCAAAGCACATAATGCTGCATGTTATCTGTGTTGTACTGTGAAAAACTCTTCTTTCATATTTTTAAAAATGTTTTCAACTTTTGTTACATATGTAAAACATCAGTAATTACTACATTTGGCAAAAACACTCTTTCAGAAAGAAATTGACTTTTGAATCCATTATGGTACTTGGTGTAGTGAAAAATTGTAAATATTTAGAAACATTTTCTTTTAAGAAAAGTCAACTAACTTATCTGCTGTTTTCTAAATTGGACCTCATTGGAATTTGTTCTGTCTTCTAACATAATTTTCTAAATTTCCTCCTCCTCTCTGAAGTAGTCATCAATCAGCCACTAATGTAGCTTTCCAGAAAAAAAAGTCAACTCAACTGTGAAAGATTAAAAATGTGACTTCGGAAAACTAACTAAAATGGTTGATGTTATTTGTGATTTTTATAACAATAGTTGTTTGTGTCCAGTATAAAGTTTACCAAACAACGTGGGATGGTTATTGATCCTCTCTGGGAGGTCTAATGGCAGCCTGGACCTCATCTTATCTAGAGAGTTGTACTTTTCTTTTTATACTTTTTATTTTATTTTTTATTTATTTTTTAAGCATTTTATTTTTTTATTTTTTTATTTATTTATTTATTTTTCTTTTGGGTCACACTAGGCAATGCTCAGGGGTTATTCCTGGCTCTGCACTCAGGAATTACTCCTGGCGGTGCTCGGGGACCATATGGGATGCTGGGGATCGAACCCAGGCCGGCATGGGCCAGTCGCGTGCAAGGCAAATGCCCTACCCACTGGGCTATCGCCTCCAGCCCCTACACTTTTTATTTATTCATACTTTATTAAGGTTGGGGAGTACTTCTGAAGTTTCAGCTTCTTCCCAGTTTATTTCAGTAAGCAAGACAAAGTAATGCCCTTTCTCTTTTATGTCATGACTAGAAAAAAGTAAGTAAAGCACTTGTGTATGGGATAAATCCATGTTCCCCAATTTTATGTGTGGAAGCACTAACCAATGATAAAATAGCATTAGCAAGTAGGTTCCTTGGTATTTAATTATATCATAAAAAAGGAAGCCCAATGAATGGCTTAAGTGCTATTATCTGAACAATAAGAGAGACCAGACTTTCCTCACGCTACCATCTGAAGAAAGCAAGAAGGAATCATCTCCATGATGCAATAGAATCTTCAGAACTTGCTCGTACTTAGTGTTTGGGTCTTAGACTCTTCATCATCCAGAACTGTGAGAAATAAATGTGTTAATCAAGCTACACTAGTCTATGGTGTTTTATTTAGGCTACACAAGAAAATTAAGACAAATACACTAATGTATTTTAAAGGTGAATAAATAAAACAAAAAATAAAGAAAAATTGAGTTTTCTTTGAGAGGTTGTATATTTCATAAAATGAAATTCTGTGTTAGATCGCTAATAAGACAGTGCTGCATTGACACAAGTTTTGTCTTGGAATATGACTGTAGCATTGAAAAGTGACTGTAGTAGTTACTAATCACTAGGTAGCGTATGTATGTTTTTGACAGGCAATTCATAGTTACCATTATACAAAAGCTCCTGCTGGTTTCAGATTGTTTTCTTTTTAACCTTTATATGTATATGAATTGCTTAACTATCAGACAAAGATAAGTTTCCATCAAAATTATCTTTAGTTATTTTGCTCCAGACCTTTCACCTTATATGTGACATTTTTCCCTTTTAAATTAAAAAATATTACTGAAACACTGTGATATTCAAGGTTTTCCATAATATAGTTGCTTCAGGCATTAAATGTTCTAACACCGATTCACTAGTATGACCTTCCCTTCACCAGTGTTCCCAGTTTCCCTACCAGGCTCCAGCCTACCCCTCTTAGCAAACACGTAACAAATTTCTTTCATTTTGCTTGCTCCCACTAAACCTGAACGAATGGCAAATGGAATTATCAGAAAATAAATCAATAAAAGTCAATTTATGATGATTGATTGCTACATGATTTTAACCTATGTAAATAAATCCAGATCATTTAATATAATATAATGTCTATTCTCATTTACATAAATAAGTTTTCAGTTCTGGCATCTAAAATATATTGCATTAAAATTTATTTTGTACTTGGGTCTCATTGTGGTAATATCATGTCAGTTTCCTTTAACAGTCTAGTCAGCTACATCACTGGAGGCTTTTGTTATCCCTTACCTTACCTTTTAGGAGTTTACTTCTTGCTCACTTGTGCTTATATGATCTCTTGTACTCAGAATAGGATATAGTATATATATACAGTAAATCTGTTTATCTGTACACAGATATACAACAGTGTATGTATATATACATATATATCTGTATTTAGTATTGTGTCAGCTGAGAATTTGTTTAAAATGGAAGCTGATGGCATGAAAGAGACAGATAAACGGAGACAGAGATAAGAGGGAGGCTAATGTGAGAGAAAAACTATCCAACCCACCATATATATCATTCATAGTTCTTTGTATATATTATATATATTCATTAACTATGGATGTGATACTGTTAAATAAAAATCAACCCCAATAATTCAGTGACTTATAATTATAAAGATTTATTGTATCACTCTAGTCTATGGTGCATATCTCTTTCTAAAGTATGTTTGCCTTTATATCATCTGTAATATTTTTTGTTCTGGAACCCAGGATGAAGACCAGATACCTGGTGTAAAGTTTTTTCATTGAAAGTTCTAGAAACATATGAGGTCTAAGCAAATTACAAAAGCAAAATTAAAGTCTCTCCTTGTGATTTTTCTGACATCCCTTTGATTGAAAAGCAAAATTATTTAAAGCTTCTGTAAAACAACAGACAATAATATCTTATAGCAGGGTATATGAATGTCTAAAATGAAGTCATGAAGTCTATCCCTATGTAGATCTATTACAATAAAGTATAAAGAATGAGGAGAAATTATATATATATATATATATATATATATGTGTGTGTGTGTGTGTACTCAAAGGTGCATATGACCTAAACTCTGGAGCTATGTGTATGATTGCATAAATAATTTAAGACTAGTGTGGGGGAAAAGAATCTTTGGGCACAAAGACTATCAGTAAACATACTAATAGTGTGTTTACTATAAATGTATATTTAACCACCTCCAGTGGTTTATGGAATAGTTTTGAATTCCTCAAAAAATTATAGCCACTAAATAAAGAATAGAGTATAAGAGAGTAGAGAGCACAATGTGTCTCTTTAATGAGTCCAAGCCTGGTTTGATCTGCAGCAGTACAGGGCCAAGAGTAATTTCTGAGCACAGTTCCAGGAGTAATTCCTGAGCACTGTTGGTATAACCCCACTCCCCACCAAACAAAGAATAGAGTATGAGATAAAATGCTATTGATTGAAAAGAAACTTGGATTCTCTAAAGTCCATCTCTAAATAAGTGATCACTAAATAAGTGTATCGCTTGTCTTCCCATCGTTTATCTATTTGCTCGAAAGGGCACCAGTAATAACGTCTCCATTAGTTTGGAATGAGGTCCATTCTGTTTTTGGCATATCGAATGCATCATGGGTAGCTTTCATGCTCTGCCATGGCTCTGAGTTCATACCAGAGAGCCAAGTCTTTTTCTATATCAGACCATCAGCCATCGAGGGCCCAAGCGGCAGAGACCTTGGGTGTAGACAAGCCTGTCTCCTGTCTGCACCTGCCAACGCAGCCGGGCACCACAGCCACACCTGCAACACCTCAAGGGGCAGCAGCAGGTGGCAGGAAAATAAGTGATATCATATTATTTTAGTGTTATTATAATCTGTGAAATGGGAATGTTCCTGTCCCAGTTATTCATTTTATTTCATTTTTCTTACATGGAAATTGTATGTAGGCATTATCATACATATGAAATAAGCTATAAAAATAATTAAATTGGCTATAATTACCCAGACATAATTTCCTTTCAAGTATGGTAGATCTTTCCAGCCATTATTTGTTACTCTTCATTTTTGATAAAGCACTGTGCACTCTTTTATTCAACTTATTGCTTAAGTCTACTTTATGAGTACTAGTTTGTGCTGCTAAACAATCTTCAGCACAATTTTAGTACTCTTCCTATTTCTACATGAACTGTCCTATATTTGTTAAATTAGATGTTGTAAGATCTAACATCAGTCCATGATAAAAAGGAAGAAACTCCAAAAATTGGAATACTTCTATGTAGTAAAGGCCACAAAGAGCAAATTCATAACTGGCATCATACTCAGTATTAATAATCTGATAGCTTTTCCCTAATGCCAGTTTACAAGATGAATATATCCACTTTTGCCATTATTATTCTACTTTGCACTGAAGGTCCTGACAGCAGCAGTTAGACAGAAAAATGAAATGAAAAGGATCCAAATTAGAAAAAACTTAAGCAACCACTATTTACAATGTTGTGCTAGTATACACAGAAAATCCTGAAGACTACACATGTACACACATACACACACACACACCAAACACAAAATGTACCTAAATACGATACACGCCTTGTATGTGTACAACTCAGTTCAATCCCAAGCACCACATATATTCCTCTAAAATTCACTAAAAATGCAAGGACTAAGCACATGCACAGCAAGTTGTGACAGAGGAAGGAAACAATGGAGGTAGGAAAAAAGGAAGGTAGGAAGGAAGATAGATGAGGCCATTTATCTTACACCATGCACCAAAGTTAATGCAAAGTGGATAGGAAGCTAGACGTTAGACTCAAACTTTTAAAATGAAAGAAAATATATTTAAAAGACTGTGTGTAATATAGATTTCAAATAGTCTTGAAAAAATTAACTCCATTGTAAGAATATTTGCAAAAGATAACAATAAGCCTATACCAAACTATAAAACTTGTGTATCATCAAAGATGTTAAGACAAAAAGAGAAAATAAGTATACCCCACACATCTGGTAAAGGGCTAAAATCCAAGATAGGTAATGCACTCACAGAGTTCAACAGTAGCAACAAAACAATCCCCTCTTAAAACAGGGACAAAATTTGAGAGGACATTTTTCAAAAAGTACATACAGGTAAAAATAGACATATTAGAAAGCATGCTCAGCACCAATTATAATCACGGCCATACTAATCAATGCAGCAGTGATGTAATATTGGCTTACTCTGCATTCATTGTGGATGGCCTGTAAGATCAGCATGCCGACCACCATGTGATTTTTTGTATTACAACTCTTTTACTCTTTTATTTAGCTGCTTTTGTTTAATGTCTCAATTGGGTATATTCAGGAACCTCCAAGGACCCTCTAAGTTCTAAACAGAAACCTCCAAGTTCTAAACAGCAATCCTGTTTGCTGTTCTCCTCCTCCTCCTCCTCCTCCTCCTCCCCACTCTGTTCCCATTTGCCACTTACTGCTTTCTGTGTCTCCCTTTCTTCTCTATGATCTCTCCTAGCTCTGGCAACTTTTTCTCTTAAGTAGCTCACACTTAGGTTTTTTTTCTGCTGTTTGATTGGTTACAACTGCTGGAGTCATTAGATTGGAATACCCAGTCTGACTGCACATATACATGAGAGTGTGGGATAGCCACAATGATTGCAAAATGACCAATCAGATCGTACATGCCCATGTAAGAATTGTAAGATAACCTCATATGCCCTTATGCAAATAAGGTCTGGAGGATGACCAATCACACTTCACATGCCCTTCTCAGTATTTGTAAAATGATCTCATGTGCTCTTGTACAAATATGGTTTGTGGGAGGCCAACCAACTGGATCCCGCATTCCAATTAGGTTTTTATGTTACCTGACCATATGGCCCCTTCCACTTTCTAGTCACTCCCTTCTCCTGTTCTCCATAATATTATATCACATTGTTAACAAAAGCCTACATTAAAAGATATAGACACACATGTTGATATCTGTAGAAACGAAAACCAAAAAGCACCTATGTATTGTAGATGGGACTATAAACCAGTATTTCCTTTATATAAAATAGTCTGAGGTCTTCTAAAAATAGCAATAGGAACTGGAGAAATAGCAGTGAGTAAGGCATTTGCCTTGCATGTGGCTGGCCCTTGTTCAGTCCCTGGCACCACCTATGGTCCCCAGAGCCTACCAGAAGTGATCCCTGAACACAGAGCCAGGAGGGAGACCCTGATCACTAATCGGTATGGCCCAAAAGCAAACAAAAAAATATAGAACTACCACATGATTAAGCAATTCCACTTCTCTATATGTATTCCAAGAACACAAAAACTTATCATAAAAAAGATACATGCAGGGATGGAAAGATGCAGTAGGCAAGGTATCTGCCTTTCATACAGCCCACCGGGCACCCTCTGAGCCCTGCCAGAAGTGATGCCTGAGTTCAGAGCCAGGAAAATCCCTGAGTCAAAGTAAACCCCAATATGGAGATAAAAAAAGATAAACTAAGAGGAGAGAAGGACAGAATGAGGGGGAGGGAACAAAGAAGAGAGGGAGGAAGGGAGGGAGGGGAGGAGGGGAGAAAAGGGAAGGAAGGAAGGAAGGGAAGGAAGGAAGGAAGGAAGGAAGGAAGGAAGGAAGGAAGGAAGGAAGGAAGGAAGGAAGGAAGGAAGGAAGGGAGGAGGAGGAAGGAAGGAAGGAAGGAGGAGGAGGAAGGAAGGAAGGAAGGAAGGAAGGAAGGAAGGAAGGAAGGAAGGAAGGAAGGAAGGAAGGAAGGAAGGAAGGAAGGAAGAGGGAGGAGGAAGGAAGGAAGGAAAGAAGGAAGGAGGAAGGAAGGAAGGAAGGAAGGAAGGAAGGAAGGAAGGAAGAAGGAAGGAAGGAAGGAAGGAAGGAAGGAAGGAAGGAAGGAAGGATCGAAGTATCTTAAAACATGTACGGTGTCCAAGAACAGTAGGCGATTTTTTTAATGTTGAGTTGAGTTTCTGTTTCTGTTTTTCTTTTTTGGCGCGGGGAGGCTCACTCATCAGTGCTCAGAGCTTACACTCATCTCTGTGCTATGGGATCATTCCTGACAGGCCCTGGGGACCAAATTGGGTGCTAAGAATTGAAACACGGTCAACTGCATGCAAGAAAACAATCATTATCTGCTGCACTAGTAGTCCAGCCCCAAAGATTGAGTTTATTTCACTGTGCAGAGCGCTTTAATTTGATGTAATTCCATTTGTTTATACTTTATTTTATTTTCTTTGCCACTGTGGTCATCTTGTTGAAGATTCCTCTGTGGTCAATCTCCTGGAGATTTCTGCTGATGTTTTCTTCAATGTATAGATTATGTATTCTGTTCTTATATCAAGATCTTTAATCCACTTTGAGTTTACTTTTTATGAAGGATATGAGGTACAGTTCTAATGTTATATTTTTTATGTATGGCTATCGAGTTTTTCTAACAATTTTTGAAGATCTTTTCTTTGCTCCAGTTTATATATTTATTTCCTCTGAAATAGAATAGTAGGCATAGATTAATTGTCATAGATTAATCTAGGGTATTCATTTGGAACTCTCTGTTCTGTTCCATTGATCTGTAGGTTTATCTTTGTTCCTGTAGCGTATATTTTTTCTTATATCTTTCTGTTTTAGTTTAAGTTGGGGGAAAAGGGTGAGGAGATAACAGACACCCCCAAAAAAGAGGTATAGATGAACAACAGGATAATGAAAAGTGTTACCACTCATAAGTAAAGAAATGCAACTTAAAACAACATTGAGATGCCATTTAAAGCCTGTGAGAATGGCCTAGATTCAAATATCTGAAATAGCCAATGTTGACAGGGTTGTGATGAGAAAGGAACAGACATCTACTATTGATGGGAAGTCATCTTGTTCAGCCTCTATGGAAAGCAATATTGAGAGTTCTAATAAAAGATATTAATAGAACTCCCATATGTTCAGAAATACCACTTTTAGTATCTTTTCCCAAACGATCACGTCACGATCCACGATCTTCCCGTTAATCATCTATTTGCTAGAGCGGGCACCAGTAATATCTCAATATGTCCTGTCACATGCTGTAGAGCCAAGGGCATCGGCTTTCCCAAAACACAAAAACATTAATTCTAAAGGATATATGCTCACCCATGATCATCATGGCACTAGGTACAATAGTGAAAACACCCAATTGCCCAAATGCAGATAAATGGATCAAGAAGCTGTAGTATATATACACAATAGAAGACTATTCAGCTCTAGGAATGAAGAAAGAAATGTGTGGTTTGCAGAAACAGGAATGGGCCTAGAGGATGTACTTCCTAGTGCTGTCATTTAGAAGGAATGCTACAGATACAAAATGGTCTCTCTTATATGTGGTACTTAAAGATACATAGTGAGGTTGCTACAAAGATCCAAAAGGCAATATAGCAGGGAAATTCATTGACACAATTGGGTTGGCAGGGCAATGAATAAGAGGGAAAGGGGTTCAGTTGGTTCTTCCAGGAGGAAATGGGTACACTATTGATGAGTATTGGAATTACATCTGTAAGAAACCACTGTTAATGATATTGCAAACAAAAAAAATTATCAAATTGAATTTTAAAAAGAAATTTTACCACTTTTCTATAAAAGTAAAATATAAATGAATGAAAAAGCTTGCTATATATACAATGGATACACAATGGAATATTGTTGAGCCTTCAAAAAAGATAATCTCATTAAGATAATTTATGTACAGATATAGAGATATACAGAGAAACAGCAGAATAAGCATCAGCTAATAACAACAGATTTTTTAGACTCTGACCACAGAATTTCAGTTAGCAAATCTGGCAGGTTGGGTACAGAAGTGGACTGAAAATGTCCAGTGAACAATGGGAAGGAATAGTGGCCCTCTGGTGGTGGTATATTAACATCATACTCCTAAATTATATAAACTTTATACTCTCAAAAACCAATGTTACCTCTACAAAAATAATTTTTCTTAAAGAGTGGACTGGACTGCATAGATAGTAAAGCAGGTAGGACTCTTGCCTTGTACGAGGTCTACATGGGTTTGATCCCCAGTATCCCATATGGTTCCCTAAGCCCCACAGGAGTAATATCTGAGTTTCACGATCACGATCCACGATCTTCCCGTTAATCATCTATTTGCTAGAGCGGGCACCAGTAATATCTCCATATGTCCTGTCTCATGCCAGTAGAGCAAAGGGCATCAGCTTGCTACAGGAACATAAAGAGCCTCAAACCATTATATTAGGTCATGTGAATGACCTAATATAATTGTTACTGGCATTTGGCATATCAAATACAACACGAGCAGCTTGCTAGGCTTGCCGTGCGGGAGGCATACTCTTTAAACACCTCCAAATAAAGCATTTATTGAGGAACCGCGCAGCCGCTTAGCGGCCGCAAGCCGGGCTGTGATGGGCTGGTCGGCTGGGTGGAGTTCTGAAGAGAGGGAAGTCCGGATGTGGAAAATGGCGGCACCCATGGAGTGGGTGGGGGGGTCGTCTGGCTTGTTGTGAGGTTCTGCCGGGGTGGTGGGCCAAGGCTAGAACCCACCATGCCTCCCGACTGCCTCATGAACGGCTGTGCACAGGGAGAGCAAGGAACCGTTCTGCCCCATGTCTAAGAGTCTCTGGACCAGCATACCTGGGCGGATTAAGGAAGAATCTGCTGCAGGGTGGGTGTCGATGATCCGGGCTGTGATGGGCTGGTCGGCTGGGTGGAGTTCTGACGAGAGGGAAGTCCGGATGTGGAAAATGGCAGCGCCCGTGGAGTGGGTGGGTGTTCGTCTGGCTTGTTGTGAGGTTCTGCCGGGGTGGTGGGCCAAGGCTAGAACCCACCATGCCTCCCAACTGCCTCATGAACGGCTGGGCACAGGGAGAGCAAGGAACCGCCTCTGCCCCATCTCTAAGAATATCTGAGTTTAGAACCAGAAATAAACCCTGAACTTTGCTAGATATGGTCCCCCAAAAAGTAAGAGTTGAAGATATGGCTCATCAACAGAGCACATGCCTTCCATGTTTGAGGTCTGTAGTTCCATCCCCAGTGTGGCCTGTGCACGCATACACACACAAACACACACAGCACACACAATATTAACATAAATAATTTAAAATGAAAGTAAAATTGTAGATTTTAGGTATTACAGTAAGAAAATGAAATTAATATTTACTAAAGTCCTTCTTCACTCTGCCTTGTCCTATGCTTTAGATTTTATTTCAGTTTTTCTGCCTAATAAGGAAGTATGATGGCTTAATTTGGGGAACCATAAATTAAGTAAGAAAGAATGGCTGTTTAGGAAGGTACTACCTTTGTGGCTATGTGAAAATTTATTATCTCTCTTTGGCTCAGTTTGCATGTTGTCAAGTGATAATAGTAACAGTCACACATCAAAATTTTGTTTTAAGAACTCAATTAGTGAATAGATAGAATGTGTTAGTGCATTAGTAAATAATATTATTTTATTAAATTACCTAAAGGCCCAATCCTCTATTAAAACACAGATTCATATTAATTTCAATGAATTAAATAGGATCTAAGAAGTGGTTTGATTTAGAAACAGGGTGTTAAAAGAAATATAAATGGAAAAATGAAAGGGCTGTAATCCTTTTGACTCCCCCATCTACTTAGTATTGTAGCCACTGAGATTTAGTTAAGGTGCTCACATCAGATTTATTTTTGTATTATGTTTAAATACCAGCTATATTAGTTTTATGAGGATTCAAGTGAAGTAATATATGGAGCAAGGGGAATCCAAAGATGATGTTCCAGAGGCTATTCCCAGTGATTCTTGGCAAATAGATTGCCAAGATTCTTGCTAGTTTAAACGAGCATCTGAGATGATCATGGTACTTCTTGGACCCTGAAATGGTGGGCTTTACCTGGTGCATCCAGCAGCTACACAAAGACCTCTACGGATATAACCCCAGGGTGTTCGTGGGACATGTGGTGCCAGGGAAACAGCACCGCGTCAGAAGAAAGCACATCATGTGCCTTAACCCTGTACTATCTCTCCGGCTCGTACATAAGATAATACTATTTTGCTGTCACTACCTTGCACAGAGACAATAACTGACTGTAAAATTTGCCTTTTTCTCTTTTGTATTACTTTAAACTTGTTTTCTTTTAATAACTGTTATTTTGGGACAATAAATGCACTTTTGCTGGAATTACATATATTCACAAATTAATTTGATATAATCAAATGTCAACGCTATCCAGGGACAGTTATGTAAGCTCATGTTTCTATATTTTTTCCACATTTTTCTGAAATTTTTTTCTCCAGTTCTCCCAAATCTACCTTTGTATCTCCTCTCTTATGAATCTTATTGTTTGAGTCAATAACAGTAGACATAATAAATTTTGTTGATTTCATTATTTATTGGTATATAAAATTTTTAGTGAATTAAAACTGGAAAAGTTATTGCTGGTTATTGAATACTCATCGGACAACTTGCCAGGCTCTGCCATGTGGGCAGTATACTGTCAGTAGTTTGCTGGGATCTCTGAGAGGGGTGACTAGAATATTCATGGTAATTTGGAGCTATGCAGCTACGCGCAATGGGGAGAGCTGGTATCTGCTCTGCCTGGTGTATCTGTGTCTGTGGTTCACGCAATCCTGGGCTTGAAATACTCTCCTCTGAACGGTGGGTCTCTGAGTGGTGGGTCTCTGTAGGCTGGATCTCTGACAAGCTGAGCTGGAGATTGGCTTAATCTCTTGGATGGACATCTGAAAGGCTGTAGAGTGTGGATGATGAAGATTGCTGCCTGCATGGTGTGGGGGTTCCTGCTTTTCGGAAAAGAAAATATTTTTTTGGCCTTTGACTATGAGTCAAACATTTCGTTGTAGATATTCACTTGATCATGGTATATATAATTCTTCTTTCCAACATAAAAGTATTTTTTAGAGGATTTTTAGAGCTCCATCTGCCTGTTGTCCATCACCTACAAGCTGTTCACTCGAGTCAAGTCATCCTGAACAGGATTGGCAGAACATTAGATGAAGGACAACCATGCGAGCAAGCTGGCTTCTGAAAAGGATTCAGCACAATCAACCATATCCACTCGGTAACCAAGCTCATTGAGGTTTGTAGGGAGTACAAGATGCCGCTCTGTCTCAAGTCCATTGATTTAAAGAAAGCTTTTGATTCTGTTGAGACCGAAGCGGTCATCGAAGCCCTAGCCAAACAGGGCGACAAACCCAATACATCAAAATCCTTCGTGAGCTGTATTATGGATTCACCAACAGGATCTCACCATTCCACAAGGGAAGTGATCATTGATGTCAAAAGAAGGGTTCGTCAGGGTGATACTATTTCACCAGAACTCTTCATTACCACCCCTCGAGAACATCATGCAACAGTTAGACTGGGAAGGAATGGGAGTGAAGATAGATGGTTGACAACTACTGCACCTCTGCTCTGCTGATGAAATTGTTCTAATAACACCAAACATTAGCCAAGCGGCACAAATGCTGGCTGACTTCAACCGAGAATGTGGAAAGATAGGTCTACAGCTGAATCTCAACAAAACTATGTTCATGAAAGATGAGCTAGTTTCAGAGGCCCCATTCACTCTCAATGGAACAAACATCTCTGAATGCAGCAGTTATGTGTACCTAGGTCGAGAAATCAACGTGATGAACGACCTAACCTGAGCTATGCATAAGGAAGAGCGGCATGGAATGCCTTCAAGAGCATTGAAGAAATAGCTAAAAGGACAAAAAAAAACTCCGGCTCCAGGCACAGCTCTTTGACTCCACCATTCTCCCTGCATTAACATATACCTCAGAGATCTGGGCCCTACGAAAACAGGATGAGAATGCTATTCGGGTCTCCCAAAGAGGAATTGAAAGAGCTATGCTTGGAATATCACACCTCACTCAAGTGAGAGAAGGAATCCGGAGCTCAGACCTCCGTCACTGTTCCAGAGTCAGGGACTCTGTCTGTTTGCCAAGGCATCGAAAATCAGATGTACTGGACATGTAGTGCGATTTGGAGATGACCACTGGACTAGAGCTGTTACCGACTGGATCCCACAGGATATCAAAAGATCACATGGCTGCCCACCTACAAGATATTCAGACTTCTTCATCAAGACCCTGAATGAACAGTTTGAGACTCTTTGTATTCCTGAAAAAAGCAGATGCTTTTGGGCCACACTGGCATATGATAGGCTCAAATTGAAATGTTACTGTCGCCCGCTCAAGCAAATCAATGAATAACAGGATGTCAAGTGATCAAGTGAAGTGAATTAAAAAGTGACTGAATAAATTTGTCTTACTCACCTCACAGTTGTTGAATATGGGTTGCAATACTTTAGCATATTTGATATAATTGCTTGACCAAATAGATCAATATAAAGTGGTTCTTTTCCTTTGTAAAACATAGCTGGTTGAGTCAAGTCTAGTAATCTCAGCCTCTTAACCATCTAGGTTTTAAACCAGAGACTTAGAAACAAAGAACTTCAATGTACACTAGATGAAACAGATTCTGTTATAAAAGAACAAAGACGAATAAGTGGTTATGTCTAAGCTTCAGAAAGAAGAAAAATTTGCAAAGGAAATAATCTTTCATGTATATTGGAGAGTGAGTGAGATTTTCACTAGGTAGGAAAAAAAGGTTAGGAAATCTAGATATGATAGAGTATCAGGATAGCTAAGGCATGAATCCATGATTGTTGGCAATATATGTGCTTCAGAAGTAGTAAGAGAGTCACACAACAAGATGTTTAGGCACTGTGGAATTTAGTGGGAGATAAAGTTGTGTAGTTTTCAAAGGCAGCTTATAGATGTCTCCGGCTGAAGTTATAGTTGTTAATTAATGGGAATCATTAACGTTGCCTTTAAAGATTAGGAAGAATGACATCTAATGTATATTCTCTAGAAGTCAGATATAACTCAGTTTATACTAAACTCTAATTGTGATGAACTCTGGATCAGTAGGACAATCACACATTCCATGAAAAATATTATATCATTACAGAATGAATATTGTAGTCCCTGAAAGTGGCACTGTATCTAAAGTGAATGTGAGACCACTTTTATACAACAAAAACTAAATTTGATTATTTATCACATTTAAACTTTACCCTTGTGGGGCTCTCATCCAGTGTTAGTGTGAATGTCGACTGGTACAGTCCTTTTGAAAAACAATATGGACATTCCTCCAAAGACTAGACATTGAGCCCCCATTTGACCCGGCCCATACCACTTTTGGGAATATATCCTGGGAAGCCAAAAACACACAATGGAAACACCATCTGCACCTTTATTTTCATAGCAGCCCTATTCACAATAGCCAGGAGCTAGAAACAACCAGAGTGCCCAAGAACTGATGACTGGATAAAGAAACTGTGGTACATCTACACAATGGAATACTATGAAGTTGTTAGGGAAAATAGAGTTATGAAATTTACATATAAATGGATGGACCCGGAGAGGATCATGTTGAGTAAAATTAGCCAGAAGGAAAAAGTCAGATATATAATGACTGCATTTATTTGCATGACATAAGTATGTATATATATATATATATATACACACACATATATATATATGTATATATACATTATGATACCAATATCCAAGGTCAGGTGAAACATGGATCAAGAGGTCTTGTCAAAAGTGAAAATTACACAATGTGCGGAAGTCCTCTAGAGGTTAGGTAAGACAGAGAAAGGAACAGAGTGCTAATAATTGTCAAAAGTGCTAATACCAACTTAAAACTGAGTATTAAATACAGGCAAAAGATACACGTGATAATCTCTAAATGAATGTATTGCAATCTACAATGTGTAAGAGAAGGAAGAGAGAGAGATAGAGAAAGAGATAACAAACCTGCCATAGAGGCAGGCTAGGGAGGGGGAGGAAATATGGGACATTGGTGGTGGGAAATGGGCACTGGGGGGGGATGGGTGCTGGAACAGTGTATGACCGTAACCCAAATATGACTGTCTTTGTAATGGTATATCTCAAGGTGGTATAATAAGAATATTAAATTTTTTAAAAATTTACCCTTGCGGGGCTGGAGCAAAAGCCCAGCAGGTAGCCCATTTCCCTTGCACACGGCCAACCCAGGTTTTAACCCTGCACCCCATATGATCCCCAAGCACCGCCAGGAATAATTTCTGAGTGAGACCAAGGAGTAACTCCTGGTGTGACTCAAAAAACAGACAAACAAAAATAAGTAAATAGATAGATTGATAAATGCTTAAATTTATAAATAAATAAATGGATGAATAAATGAATAAATGAATGAATAAATAGAAAATTTCCCCTGTACATTGATGGAGGGTTTGGGGACACTATAGGAATGGTAAGTCTTGATATGTACATGTCACTTGTATCACTTGTCTTCCCGTTGTTCATCATGTACATATATGAAAATCATAAACATCAAACTATTTTAAAGTTTTTGCCTAAACTGTAATCATTAAATGCAACTTCTAAAATAAGTTAAAAGTCAATTTGCCATAAGTTGCAACAATTGTATCCTTTAACTTATTATCCAAGATACAGGTTACAGGGCTGGGATGCGCAATTTACTTGGCTTTAAGGTCTGCCGCCTCATGGTCCCAAGGCACTGCCATGAGCCACCCCAAAAAATGTTTCCCTTACTAGTTATAAAATAAAGACTTTCATTTATCTTTACAACCTGTGTATTATTGCAAAACTCCTCATAACAATTCAACTTTTGTGTTTTCTCCTTTGTTGAAAGATGCCTCTATCTCTCCTGCAGGGTTGGTTTGAAATGATTCATGTAAACCACCCAGTACATTCCTCATTATATGATAGCTCCCCACCTCATGGAATGTATGATTATAATCATTTTATTTTTCTCATTTCTATAATCTTTTGCCTGTACCATCTACATTCCTGCTACTGTTTTTCAGATCATATTGAGTAGTATTTGTATTCCTATTGTCTGTTGCCATGCCTAGCACATAGTAGGTGTACAATAATGAATCTGGAATACATTCATGAATTATATTACCACTAGAAGGTCAGTCTTATGCTTATGATCTTCAAATGAATATAAAGCACTCCTCTTTAGCATTATATTTCAAATGATTTCTGCATAATTGAATCTTTTAATGAATGACAGAATTTCAGAAGAGCTTTCTCTTATTGAAAGTTCCCCTTTTAAAATTATCAACTCAATGTGACTTAAAAACATCCAGAAGAAATGATTCTGCAACTCTGCAACTTATACATAAACGATTGATTTTAGATTTATCCATTTCAAAATTAAAGGATATTGTGTAAAGCCCCCACTTGTCACCCAAACCTTAAGTATGGAGGTGAAGAAAATAGCCAGAAAATTCTCAAGTTGTTATGCTTAAGTCGTTATGGTTTCCTGTGTCCTTAAACGTTTTTTCTTCTTAGCATAGCAGGTTCGGCTTTGCTTAAGTTTTATGTGTGCATTTTTCAATTCTTTATTAAAAAAAAGAAACTGTTTTCACAGTTGTTAGAAATGCGGATACTAGTTGCTGATGCCAGGGTGCCAATGAAGAGTGTATTTTTTTACGTTGAATTTAGTCTTATTTCCTTGTTTGTTGATTTTAAAGCTAATCTAAACACATGAAGAAAAAAAGAAAATTTTGCCAATTTGGAAAAGAACAAAAATAGCTAAAACCTCTTTTTTAAATGTTCTCAGCTATTATGAGAACATTACAGACAAAAGATTGTACATGAAAGATTTTTTTTTTGAAAATTCAGGTTGCTTTGCCAAGCCTCACCTTAGCAACATACACACGTTCAACTGCCGCGCACTCAAAACACCCAAAAACTTTATTGATGAACCCCCCCCCCCCCCACCCACCCCCCACCCCCCACACCCCCCCTTTTAACTTACATCTATCTATCTTCTTTCATCTATCTTCTTCTAATTTCTATCTATCTATCTTCTTCTTCATCTATCTATCTATCTATCTATCTTCTTCTTTTCTATCTATCTTGACACACCACCACACTCGCCGCCCAGAATCCGCCGGACCAAGTATCTGGGGACCGCAGCCCTTAAGCAAACCCCCCTCACTCCACCCCCACCTTCCTCCCTCCCCTTCCTCCCCCCCCGCCTCCACCCCCATTCCCGGCTGCCTTTCTTTAGTCACTTCAAAAGTCTTTGTCAGATAAGAAAAAGAAATGTACTCAAAATCCAGAGTAAACATAATTAAAATGTTTCCTTGCCTAGACATATATAAGTTTCTTATGGGCAAAAGTGTATGTAAATTTAATACTACGAAATTTAGGTTTAAAGAAAGAAATGTGTGGGCACATAAGGGAGAAAGGAAGAAGTTTAATTTGTATGTGAGTAGAGGTAGAAAAAAAGGGTAAGTAAAATGACATTAAATCCTTTATTGTTTTGATAAGAAAATTTCAAATTCATAATATTTTTATTGCTTGCCCTTGGCATATGCCTGTTATAAAAATATAAAAAAAATCTCTTCATTGTTAACTAATGGATGAACGCTCCTGGATAGGCAAGGTTTGTTTTCTGTGTGGCACAAGGTTCTGGTAATGGAACAGCTATTATTAAATTGCTTCATCAGAAAACCAGATGCTGCTGGGCACCTATCTACTTCAAATTCACTCTTGCAATGAATTAATGTAGCTAAATATTTACATATGTGAACATTTAACCATGTGATCTTCATGAGCATTGTAGTTTTAAAGGTGCCTGCTTCAGAGTGAGAATTACCTGCAATAGAGCCAGAGTGCACATGGCAGTGTTTCTGGAACATAGTGTGCGCTAACTAAATTGTGCCTATTGATATAAATGTCATATTACTTATAATATGAGACTCACAGACATGTGGCAGAGCTGCTACTGGCTCTCCCTGTGCCCAGCCACTCACGAGGCACCCGGGAGGGATGGTGGGCTCTAGCCCTGGTCTGCCACCCCAGCAGAACCTCGCAACAAGCCAGACGAACCCCCCACTCCATGAGGGCCACCATTTTCCACATTCGGACTTTCCTCTCGACAGAACTCCACCCAGCAGAACAGCCGATTACAGCCGGGCTCCGCGTGGCCGCTTGCGGCCACAGGGTTCATCAATAAATGCTGGATTTAGAGGTGACTACAAGAGTATGCCACCCGCACGGCAGAGCCTGGCAAGCCTACCATGTCGTATTTGATATGCCAAATACCAATAACAAATATAGCCCTCATTCCCATGACCTGATGTAGTGGTTTGAGGCTCTTTATGTTCCTGGAGCAAGCAGATGCCCTTGGGCTGTACTAGCATGTGACAAGACATATGGAGATGTTACTGGTGCCCACTTCGATCAAAACGATAATGAGCGAGTAGACAGTGATTACTATAATATCATTGTGTTACCTGAAAAGATTGCTATGAAGATTTAATAAGTCAATTTATTTTTTTGTTGCTCACTTCTTAGCACCTAGGGTATCTAAGAAGTCAGCAACATTTATTGAATATCTGGACAGTGTAGTCAGAAAATAAGGTTTCATATTAATAATTCATCTGAAAATAAAAATCGTTCAATTGGGGAAAGTGCCATGTATAATAAGACATAAAACTCAGTATTACTGAAACTTAGTAATTCTTGACTCTCTACTCATTTCTTGCATGCATAATATATGACAAAAAACTATATGCAGCCAGAGGGCCAGAGTAATAGTAATAGTAATAATAGTAATAATAGAATAATATTATAATAGTAATAATCAGGTAATGAATGCACCAGCCTTGCACACAGTTAACCCGGGTTCCATCCCAGCATCCCATTTGATCACCTGAGCACTGCCAGGAGTGATTCATGAATACAGAGCCACCAATAACCCATTAGCATTACTGGTTTGTGACCCCAAACCAAACCAAAACAAAACAATTTTAAATAAAAGAGGACATTGAAATACCTAAGACTGTATATCAGTTCTCTTTCAATATGCACCTCAGTTCCTCACCATTTTGGGCCTCAAGTGCTAGTTATAGCGGATAGGGCATTTGCCTTGCACATGGCTGAGCAGAGTTTGATCCCCAGAACCTCATATGGACCCGTACACCACCAGGAATAATTCCTGAACTGAGCATTAAAGCACTGCCATGTGCACCCCCAACCCCAAACAAATGAAAAAGCATGACTCACCCTATGTCACCAAAAGCTTTGGGGGACCTAGAACAATAGCACAGCACACAGCTAACCCAGGTTTAATCTCCAATGTCCCATATGGTCCCCCAAACCTGCTAGTAGTGATCACTGAGTGCAGAGCCAGAAGTTACCCTGAGCACTGCTGGGTGTGGTCTGTAAAACAAAGCAAAACTTATTCACCCGGCATAGTATTTCTACTATACAGAAGAGGAAATGGGCACAGTTATCGGCAATAACACTGCTGATATCTAGAACTACAGCCTGATATCTAGAACTACAGCCTTGTATCTGATACCAGATCCTGAACTCAAATACCGTGTTATTGGAAACAGGATTCATGCAAGGAACAGGATACAAGTGTATCCTTACAGAAGAGTAAATTGATAATGAGAGTGGGGATTGAGGAATAACTTCAGTGAAGAGTCAGTTGGGGGAATAATTTTGGGGAAGGTAAAGTGCACTGGACTTCCCAAAACCAAAATATTTATTACACAGCGGGTTCTGGTACTGTAGTCAAAACTCCAACTCGATTTACTATACATCCGATCTTGGACATTTTAAAATATCTCTATGTCTGTATTTCTCCACATATAAAATGGGAGCAATACTTCCGTTACCTGCTGAGTTAAAATTTACTGAGTCAACGTGTGATTACAGTGGCGCCCGGATAGCTAAGAGCTCAGTACTGTTAGCTTATATTAATGCATTTATTGTTGCGGCTGCTGTTGTTATTATGACTACAAAGCTTTGAAATGTTTTCTTCTTAACAAGTTAACATTTAAAATGTAAAGAAAAGCTATTATTTCAAAGAGGAAAACATCACTCTAGACTTAGAATGTGGTCTTTCTATTATCAGCACAAGAATTATGTTTTAGTTAAATATGATGGGAAAATAAAATACATTATGTCTGAGGATTCCATTGCATATTTTCAGTCTAAGAAATTTAGTAAGAATATATGTTTGCTAACCTGATGAGTTTTCCCTTTGCACTTTGCCTGCCCAGTGATATCTCTGTTAGCCTCCCTCCTTAAGAAAACAGTAATATCAAAAAAAAATATTGTTATTTTTGCTGCTTCTGGACACATAAAGATTATTTTTAAAAATATGCACACTGAGGCTCTAAAATAGATGCCTGAGAATGCTAAGCCACAGCTCACACTGTCACGTTTAGTCCATTTCATTAAAGGAACAGTAATGTGTTTAGTGGCTAAGTGTGTAGAAATAAAAAAAAAAAGTACAGTAACCTTATTCGTGAGAAGAATATGATAATATTCATTGACAGGAGAACTACAAGGCGCAATTATCCCAAGCTGTGTCTTTCAGACAATGCTGTCAGTTTTTCCACTTTGGTGAATACAGCTGCTGGGATTTTGCTGTAAGGGTAAGAAATTCCAGTGTGGCTAGAAGACCAGGGCATTGGCTACCATATTAGTTACGCTTCAGAAAAAAAAATAACTGACAAAGGAAAAAAGGTGTCATTTTTAATGTTTTTAGTAGAAATGATTACTGGCAGTACTTAACTGGATTTTCTCTGTCCTGGTGACCTTGCAGAAACAGTTTATCAGATAGATACCCATTTTCTTTTGCCCTTTCAGAGACCCTATAAAGCCAGAAAGGTATACCAGAGGTCTCATATTCTTGACGTGTGTAGGTGTATATCTTTGCTTACACAAACATATGTAAGTGTGTGTGTTTTATGTGTTTCAACACAACCACATTTGGGATCATCTGTAGTAATATTTGTATCACATAGCGTTTATAAACCCAAAGGCGTTTATAGTATTGCTTCATGCAAAGATAATCAGTTGCAGCACTAAGTTTTCTTTCTTTCCTTCCTTCCCTCCTTCCTTCCTACTCTTCTTCCTTCCTTCCCTCCCTTCCTTCCCTCTCTTCCCTTCCTTCCTTCCTGCCCTTCTTTCCTTCCTTCCTTCTTTTCTTTTGTAACCTCTGCCTGTCTTAAAGTTTAAGTTAAATGTGATTTCAGTATTTGCTAGATAATTTGAGTTACTCTATTAACCATATTTTCCAGCACACATTCACTTTACTTAGCACCTATTTTTAAGTGATTCACTTCTAAATTTTGTTTGTTTTTGGAAAAAAAGTAAATCTTTGGAGCTAAGAGTTAATAATTAAAAATAAAGCAAATGACCGCATAATCTTTTCTTTTCCTGTGTTCTTTGTCTTTCAAAATCTTCAACTAGAAACTTTATTGCATGATGGTACAGTACCTCTTTGTATACACATCGAAAATACTTTGTGTGTGAGCTATAAAACAACTAGAAGCAAAACTTGTCTGAGCCCCAAAGCCTGTTCTTCACAAAAGAACTTTTTGCCTGATTTAGAAAGTGTTTTGAATGATGCATATCTAAATGGACTAACCAACAATTGTTTTTGAGCATCTGATGCTTGCCTTTTTAAGGTTTTCTTTTTTTAATTTTTTTTAAAATTTTAATTAAAATTAAAAAATTTATAATTTTTTTTAAATTTTCTCTTTTTAGCTTTTTTTAATTTAAGAAAGGTTTACATTAAGTTTATGAAATTTCTGGATCCTACCTCATGTAATTAGTGAAAGGGTCTCCATGAATCTAATAAATAAAACAAATAATATAAGAGCTGAGAGCAGCTGAGTTCATATAAGGTTAGGCACCCAAATATAACTTTCCTGGGAAAAAAAATTATCTGCTGTATATTTTCCAAAAAAATTCAAGTGATGAAGTTTATCCTAGTTTCCTTTGGAGGATAAGCCTGAGTTAAATTGGTTGTAAACAACCAATATGCCCCCCCCCCCCCCCCCCCCCCCCCCCCCCCCCCCCCCCCCCCCCCCCCCCCCCCCCCCCCCCCCCCCCCCCCCCCCCCCCCCCCCCCCCCCAATTTGCCCGACACCCCCCCATCTCGCCCCCACCCCTCCCTCCCCCCTTTTCTCCTTCCTCGCCCTCCTTACCCCTCCCTTCACACCCCGTCTGGCTCTCTACACCCTCTTTCTTCTCCCCCGCCCACCACCGCCCCCGCTACCTGTTCTACTCACCCGCTTCCGCCCCCTCTCCCCCACTCTCCCGCGTTGGCGCCACTTCCTATCTCGTCCGGCCGGCCGCGTCCCACGGCCCCCATCCACCCGTGTACATGGCCCGCGCCCTCCGGCCTGGGCCTCCACAAGGTTTTAGTTACGGCTTAGCTCCCCAACGGTCTCTCCGGCCCTCAGGGACGCTTTAGACCCCTACACCCGCTAACTATCCAATGGTTAAAATATTACTCAGGTCTCCGGCAAATCACTCGCACCAGGTAACCATCACCCACCCATCTGGTGTGCCTAATACTTCTTTCCATATTTGGCCGGCATGGGCCCGTCAGGTTATACCAAATACGGGGGGACTAGACGCAACCTCTCGGAATGTTTGCCTTTAGCCCTCCTTTGAATTATTTGTTAGGCCCTTCCTGCTGTGCTCTTATCAAGCCATCATTTTATCAGTTCTCGGTTGAGCCATCATTTTATCAGTTACCTCTGGCATTTTATCAGTTACCTCTGGTTCCGTCATGGTCTTGGTGAGGGGCCATTCTTTCAATATTATCTGGAACTTTATAGAGTAACATCAATATTTTCCAGTAAGGTAAACCATTACCTACTAATAAGAGTAAATTATAAACATATTCTAAGTAAAAGCACAGTCAAGCACTAAATTTTACATGTTGCACTGATGAGATATTTTCTATACAAATAAAAGACCAAAGTATATTAAACCTCAGGATGTGTGCCTGAGTTAGAATTACAATGCAGCTGTCGTTTTTGCATTTCCTGGCTTCCAGGAAACATTACTGGTGATCCTCTGTCATTTAAATCAGTGGAGAACATGGATTTATCTTCATTTACACCCTTTGTTTCCCCTTTCTGTGATAACAGTTATGAGATATGATGATGTAAAGTGTTTCTACTTATAATGGTTTCAGCCTTGTCCCTTGGCAGCCTAAATCTTCTGGCTAATTCACTGATCAGTTAAATAGTCTAGGTTATTATTATTATAATTATTATTTTACATTTATATAGCACTTTCCTCCAAGGGGCTCAAGGCATTTTACACACAGTAAATTACCAAATAGGAATTAATCCTTATATCACCCTGTGGGGTAGGTAGTCACATAAATGAAATTCTACAGAAGCCCCGCCGTGTCTCTGCTCTCAGCTCTACTCTTCCTAGCCCACATGAACTTCCCTGTCTCACTAAAGATAAAGAGGATTGTTCTTGGCATAGTAGGGAATGCTTGGAAACAGGATCTTTGGGAAAATTATTTTACATGCTTTCTTTGGTGCTTTTTTGCCATCCTGGAGAAAAGCAGTGATGAGAGCAACAAGGTTGTGTGTTTTAATTTGCCTTTTACTGATAAACCGCACTTAAGTGGTTTAATTTAATATTAAGACATGACAAGTTAGAAGGTGATCCTAAAACTTCAGTCCACACAACATCTATTTGGGAAGTGGATTTCAAGAGTGGAGTTCAAGACTTTTGAGTTGTACAAAGAATCTAATTTGATTGGTCAGATATGGACTCTGGAATTTGTCTTTTCAGTCTAATTCCAAGGCAGATGATACTTACCCAGACTTTGAGAAATTTGAATTAATTTAGGAAGAACTGTTATCCCATTCCACATACCAGAAACAATAGCTCAAGAATGCAACCTATTAGTGTGGAAGCAGGACTAGAAACCAGGTTGTAAATTCTCCAGAAGTTTTCTTCATTAGGATCCGAAATGTGCTAGAAAGTTAAAACCAAGATACTAATGAAACCTGGTCTGAGGCAAAGAGGCAGTGGTTTGATATGCATGTGACATAATCTGCATTATTAGAAACTGGTACCTACCAGCTTCTTTAATATTTCCAGTTCTTTGTGAGGCCTCAACTACCAATCTGTAGAGAATAGACTGAAGCTACTCTTTGATCTCAGAGCAATCTGGTTCTCTCTGGCCCACAGCTCACTCAACAAACAAATCCGGCAGGAGTCTGATGGATTTTTAGTGTTTCATTTTCACTCTTCCCACAAAAAAGAGTCTCTACTTAATAGGTGCTGCCACCAAAATACAAGTGGGCTTTGTCAGGAAACCAAGCAAAGCTCTTTTAATAAGCTTCCTGTTTACGTGAGTGGGTCCTTTATGGGATGGGATGGGTTTGACTTTTTTATTTGAAACATTCTTACTCCATTTCTAAGAGAGAGAAAAATATATAACAGGAAATGGTTATGGACAATTTAACTATTATTTTTCAATTTAGTATTCCATTTGGGGTAATTTCATTCTTTTTTCTTGAATTAATTTTTATTTGGTTTTCTTCAAAAACTGGGACAAGGCATTGTAGGAAACCATGCAGACAGCCATAGTACACTCAAAGTTTTCATTTTGAACTGAACTTCTTACTCAGAAGTGTCAGAATTCCATGGTAGGGGCTTAGAGGTGCTTGTGGGATTTATTTGGGGTTTTCAGAAACCAGAAAAACAGACATGTGGTGTTACTCGTGGTAAAAATTCCCACACCTACGTAAACTCACCACACTTTTCAGTAGATAGTACTGTAAATTGTACTGAGAGAATTTCCATAGCCTGCCTTTTCTCTGATTGTGTATCTCTTCACTATGAATAATACTTATTATTTTAGTGAAACATTTTATCTTTGTAACATATATTTTTGTCTTTGAAATTATCTCTGCCTCTAAATTTTTTATTTTTAATAAAAAAAACACTGTGATAGTTCCCATTTATTGAACAGATTCTATTTTTAAATGTTTCGTGACCTTGTGACTGAAGGGCACGATGGCATTCTTTGGCGGGGTGGAAATCAGCAATAACAGGAGTGAGGTATTTGGAAATTCTGATTTCTATAATAGCCTTGTAAAAATATATTTTGAATCCTCTCCAATTGGCTTTTCAAAACTTTCAAAAGTTTAAGCTTTTGCCAGGAACTTAAACTATTTGGATGACCTTTAAGAGAAAGAATACAAAATTATGAGTGTAAATTTGATATAGAGCCTTGGAAAGGCCCATACAAGTGAGGGGCCCTGAAGTTTAAGTTCTGTTAAATTCACAATAAATTTGTTTGTGCCCTTCACATGCTTTATAGAAGCTCTTCATAAATAGTATTGTTTAATCTGATCAGATTATTTAACGATAATTCTGTACTTTAAATGACTAGTCTTTAAATTGAAAGTAATGAGACATTGTACAAAAAATCTAGTAATAATACAAACTGGTTACAAATATCTGACTAACTGGTTCCTGTAATGTTCATTTTTCTGTTTGCTCAGGCTGACCCTAACTTAGTGCAGGTCAATAAATACTGTTAGAGCAGACATATTCCAAGTAGCCTGGTATGTCAAGTAATGCTTGAGACAATAAGCTACATGCAGAGAGAAAGAGAGAGAGAGAGAGAGAGAGAGAGAGAGAGAGAGAGAGACAGACAGAGAAAGAAACAAGCAAAGTAAAAGAAAAATATCAGTTTCCTGAAGTCCCTTGCAATGGGTTTATAGTCATATTATGAAACTAAGATCAGAAACTAGAGTAGTTACATTTGACCTCTTTGTTCTGAGTCACAGATGATGTAAGCGACGTTGCTACTCCACAGCATTTTGCTTCCACCACCCAAATTTTAAGCACATAATTTTTCTGCTTCTCACTGTTCTGCAGTTATATTAATGGATTAGTCCTATTTTTATAGAGCAAGAATATAACCATCTTGTGTACAAACTTGGATTCTTTAATCTTTCACCAAAGTACTGCTGCTTCTTTTCACTTCTTTCTCCGTATTTAAATCTTTCCCTTTTGTTTTATTTTAGCAATAATTTTTTAATGTTAGTCTCTCAGTAACTGAGATGCTCTCTTTGAATTGAGTTGCTTTATAGCAATTCAATCAGGACCTAAATCAGGACTGAACAGATAATATGGGGGGTAAGACATCTCTCTTTCATGTGGCTGACCCTGGTACACTCCACAACACTGCATATGGTTCTCTGAACATCACCAGGAAAGACTGAGCATAGAACGAAGATTGGCCTCTGAGCACTGAGTTTGCCCCTCCAATCAAAAATTAAAATTGTGTTGACTCTCCTGTCCATCTTCCTCTGAACTAGACCTTGCTTTAAAGTAGGAAAAGAAAATATTTTGAAGGTACTTCTAGATATTAAAATGTAAAGATAGGAAAAGCTCATGAAATTGTCATTTCCATTCTCTGCGCGGCCAAGCCTTGCATTCCACCTGCTTCTTCATCAGTAAGACATATCTGTCTGAGAACAGACTGCTACGGTTCCAAGTGGAAGAAATAAGGGTGAGTGTTTTTGCAGTTTTCCAGTGCATTTTAACTCCTGATATCACTATCTAAATTGCAGTTTGAAAACAAAAAATTTCATCGTGGTATGAAGTAAATATTTGCAATATCACAAAAAGGCAGTTTCCAAATACTCGCTTGAGTGTCAGTTCCAAGCATCTCCTTCATTGAAAAGTGTGTTTCCCTTTGCAGGTAAATTCTTAAAATAAAATGTCACAAGTTTGAAGTATAATCAAATGGTTTAATAGTAGAAAATTTACCTTTAATGGCATGCATCTAATCTTGTGAAGACAAAAACTAACAGGTACGTCCATTTTGACTTTGAGCAGGAAGTTGGTAGTTACATGAGCAGGACTTGCCCACTGGTTTGAGTGTGTCGGAAGTAAAAGTAGGAGATCATATGCCAATCAGAAAAATGACAGTTTCACTTAACAAACATGATTTCAACGCCCAAAACTCAGAAAAACAACTTAATGGTTACTGTATGAGATTCATTAATCTTCATAGTAATTGTAGGAGGTTGATGCTATTATTATACTCTTGCATATGAACAACTATGCTCTGAGAAGTTCAATGAACTCAGAGTCACCTAGTGAGAGAGACGAAGGAAATTTTAAAATTAGTAATCTTTCAACTTATGATCTTTTCAAGATCATTAAGTATGTTCAAATTTAAAAGACTTTTATACTGAATTTTAGTTATTTTTGGACAGAGTATTTACCTAAGAGAATAAGTGAAAGTAACTGACTATTCAGGCTTAAGAGAAGGGGATTAATAGTTATTTAATAAGCAACTATAATTGTAATGTACTATTTGAATACATAGTAGTTTTTTAATCTCATAAAGTATACCAATTTTTCCACACAGTCTCAAATTATTTTATAATTTTCTAGGTTTAGAGAATATTATTTTGATCATAGGCATGATTTTAAACAATAATTTCCATTCTCCTTGATTAACTAAAAAAGTATTCTTTCTGTAAGCAATTTTTAAAAACAGTAAGAATTTGTATCATAAATAAATCATATAGCATTAAGTATTTTAAGTATATTTTTATTTTAATATCACTTGATCACTTGATACCCCGTTATTCATCAATTTGCTCAAGCGGGCACCAGTAATGTTTCCATTCGACCCTATCATGTGCCAGTGTAGCCCGATGGCATCTGTTTGTTTCAGGGATATTAAAAGCTTTCGAACTGTTTGTTTAGGGTCCTGAATAGGAAGTCTGACCATATTGCAGGTGGGCGGCCACGCGATCTTTTGGCATCCCGTGGGATCCAATCGTTAATGGCTCTAGTCCAACACGTCTCCAGATCGCATTATATGACCAGCCCATCTGATTTTTTGATGTTCTGGCAGATGAGACAGCGTCCTTGATTTTAGAATAGCGACAGAGGTCGGAACTCTGGGTTCCTTCTCTCACTTGAGTGAGGCATGATATTCCAAGCATGACTCTTTCCATTCCTCTTTGGGAGACCCGAATAGTATTCTCATCCTGCTTTCATAAGGCACAGGTCTCTGAGGCTTATGTCAATGCAGGGAGAATGGTAGAGTCAAAAGAGATGTGCCCCGAGCCAGAGGTTCTTTGTTCTTTTGGCTATTGTTTCGATGTTTTTTGAAGGCAGTCCATGCTGCTCTTTTCCTCCTGTGCAACTCAGGTTTTAAGTTGTTCATCATGTTGAATTCTCGACCTAGGTACACATAGCTGTTGCATTCAGAGATGTTTGTTCCGTTGAGAGTGAATGGGGCCTCTGGAACTAGTATATTTCTCATGAATATAGTTTTGTTGAGATTCAGCTGTAGACCTATCTTTCCACATTCTTGGTCAAAATGTTTATTTTAATATACCCACTAAAATTTACTAGATCTGGAATATAGTTGCTGCTAAAGCATCTGTGTACATATATATATATATATATATATATATATATATATAATTACAATATCGCTAACAAAACAAACACTTTAGTGATTAATTTACATCTTAGTATTATATGGTAGGGGCAAAGAGAAAGTACAGTAGATAAGGTGTTTGCCTTGCATTGGACACACCCAGATTCAATCCCAGCCATGTGATATGGTCCATAGAGCAGTGCCTTTAGTGATCCTGAGTGCAGAGTCAGGAGTAACCCCTAAACATTGCTAGGTTGACTCAAAAAATGATAAAAATAAATATGCTAAACACTTTGTCACTTCTTTTTTGCTTTTGTGTAATGTTTTAAAAAATGATGCCCAAATCATCTTTTACAGTTTTCCAACTTACTGATTCAAGAATGTTAGGCTACTCTAAATTGGTAGATAGAGGGACAGATAATTGTGGGAAACTTGAGTATAGGATTGACCTATTTCTTCCCGAATATGTCTAATCTCTGCAGCCTGCAATTAGATTACCTTTTCATTGAAATAGAAATAATTTGATTCAGTCCACAAGTACTCTTCAAATCTAATGATATCTATAGATGATGATGTTATGAATATAAAGTCATTCTTCTGAAAATCATTTTGCTTACAGTTGTATCATGCTTATCAAGGTCATTATTTACTCTTTATCTTGTATCACTTGTATCACTTGTCTTCCCATTGTTCTTCGATTTGCTGGAGCAAGCACCAGTAACATCTCCATATGTCCTGTTGCATGCTGGTGTAGCCCAAGGGCATCTGCTGCCTCTAGGAACACGAAGAGCCTCAAAACATTCCATCAGGTCATGGGAATGAGGTCTATAATTGTTACTGGTTTTTGGCATAACAAATACGACATGGGATTGCTTGCTAGGCTCTGCCTGTTTACTCTTTTTTTTTGCTTTTGGGCACACCTGGCGGCTCAGGGGTTCCTCCTGGCTCTGCACCAGGAACACTCCTGGCAGTGCTCAGGGACCATATGGGAGCCGGGATCGAACCCGGCCGGCACAAGCCGGCCGGTGCAAGGCAACGCCTACCCGCGGGCTATCGCCCGGCCCTGCCTGTTTACTCTTGATACACACTCTAAAGACATGGTTATTAGGAGCAAAATGATAATGCAGCTTAAAAACTAGAGATTTCGCTTTTTATAATATATATTATAAAAATATTAACAAAATTCTATTACATATTTTACGTAATAATATAGAATATTATAACAACCTTTATTATTATTACTATTATTTTATTATTACTATTATTATTGCTTTGTGGGTCACACCCGACACTCAGATGTGACTTGAGTGACGCTCAGGGGTTTACCTGGCGCTGCACTCGGGAATCACTCCTGACAGTGTTCTGGGGACTGTATTGGATGCCGGGGATTGAGCCAGGGTCAGCTGCATGCAAGGAAAACACCCTACCCACTGTGCTATTGCTCTGGCTCCACCTTTTATTATTTACTACTGATTTAATTTATTATATATTCCTAGTACCATGATTTTTTTAAAAATATACCTGCTTATTTGTTGCAAATCAAAAAGCAGTACATCTTCTAAATCTTCAGCTATTTACTAGATTTACTAGCATGTATAAAATAACTGAACTGGAATCCACTTTCTGCAGATTCTGAGTTTCAGGCTCAAATACTTGATTGCCAGATAGAAATTTACACTGAGCTGTCCTTTTGTAATTTTTGCCATAGAAATTATAAGATTTGGGGCGGAGTGATAGCACAGTGGGTAGGGTGACTGCCTTGCACGCAGCCAACCCTCATTCAATCCCCAGCATCCCACATGGTCCCCAGAGCTGCACCAGGAGTAAGGCTATAACATCTTAATGAAGAGCCAGGAGTAATCCCAGAGCTTCGCCAGGTGTGACCCAAAAAAGCAAAAAAAAAAAAAAAGTATACAATAAAATGCATAATGAAATATTGACACAGTACTGCCTTCTTTTTAAACTAAAATATTGTGAAATCCTTTTCGTACTTGAGTTGGTATATTATAGGCTCTAAATTCCTTGGCTTTCAACATTAATCCTGTCGTTATACCTACAGTGCAGAAAGGTTTTCCTTGTACTCCTGTTCACTACAGTGCTTGGGGAGAATTGCTGTAAGTAATGATTTTCCTTTACCCTTTGGGAGAACTACCACAAACTAGACATTTCTTTCAAATTCTCAGGTTTTGCAAGGGATTGTCAAAGATTATATGCAGCCTCGGGGAACTGTGATTGAGCTGAGATTAATTGTCTTGATGTAGGTTCACAGGTCTCATGAACATTTAAAAGAAGCTCTAAAATCACCAAATCTCCGTAAAACACAAGGGCGCACCACTTGGTCTTACTGGAGGGAATGGCATTTAGTGAAGAAGCAACATTTTAATACCTAAAATGAAGTTATTGTAAAATAGTATATTAAAAGGGAGCATCATCCATGAAACCCAAAGCTGTAGTTTTTCCCTTGTCAACTCAGTACCATATCTTCCCTTTCCCAGGTTCACATTACAGAAACATTTTTGCTGGTTCACTTGAAAAAACACTCATATAATTGTTCCAAGGAGTCAAGTTTTAGAAAGACAAAAAAGTAGTCTTTAGTTTATGAAAATGCATAGGTACTAAATGAACAGTTACAGTTACAGTAAACTTTAACAAGGAATCAGGGGTTTGAAGACTAGAAACTAAAATCTATAAAGGGAAATAATGCTAAGAACAAATGGTATCAAAATACAGCTAGAAAATAATGAATGAGAAGGCTAACTTAATATGTTTTAAAGAGAGTTGGTTGAGTGAAGGCTTCAATTTGGATTTGACAAGGCTATTACTAAGTAGGAAGATATAAGAAAAATAACAAGAAGCTGTACTATTTCCTTCCTCATTGCCAAACCTTAAAAAAAAACTTATTGCTGAATTAAAATACTATAGAATTACAATGTTATAGCCTTATCTGTTTATGACTTGCAGAACTTTAAATCTTTCGATATATAAACCCTTTAAAATTTTGGTTTTATCTCACCTTCAAAAGGAATGTTTGACCCACTTGTCCCTCCGCTGCTTCCCTCCTCCCAATAAATGCAAGTGAATAGTTTTTACCATACCTGGGAATGAACTTTATGGAAGGTTGCCAATTAATTTGCTATATTTATTTATATACCACACATGAATGAATTCACTCATAATTTTCTTTAACTTAGTTACTAGGTTTATATAGCACAGTTCCACCCACTTTGTCTACAAGGCATGATTTATCATTTTTCATATCAAAGTAATAGTCCATTTAGTACATATTCTACAGCTTCTTTGACAAAATGTAGGTATGCATTAAGGTTGATACTATATTTACTATTGTCTACAATGTTGCTATAAATATCTTTTTGAATTGCTATTTAATCACTTATATCACTTGTCTTCCCTTGTTCATTGATTTGCTTGAGCAGGCATCAGTAACATCTCCATTTGTCCCTGTCATGTGGTAGTGTAGCCCAAGGGCATCTGCTCGCCCCAAGAACATGAAGAGCCTCAAACCATTCATCCAGGTCATAGGAACGAGGTCTATAATTGTTACTGTTTTTAGCATATTGAATACGACCTGGGTAGCTTGCCAGGATCTTCTGCTATTTAATATCTTCCACTATTTATTATCTTCAAATAAACATATAACTGTGGTGTTGCTGTAATATATGGTATTACATTTATTTCCTTTTTCCAAAGCAATCTCCATACCAATTTCAATAAAGGTTGCACCTATTTATATTCCCATGAATAATGTTCCAGAGTTCTCTTTTCTAAACATCTTCCCACATTTATTATTAATCTTTTTGACAAGCTATTCTAACTAGTATGAAGTGTTTAAGCTATCTCACTGTGTTTTAGGTTTTTTTTTTTTTTTTTTTTTTTTTGGGTCACACCCAGCGATGCTCAGGGGTTACTCCTAGCTCTGCACTCAGGAATTACTCCTGTTGGTGCTAGGGGAACCATATGGGATGCGGGGGATTGAACCTCAGTCTGCTGCGTGCAAGGCAAACGCCCTCCCTGCTGTGCTATCATTCTGGCCCCTCTCACTGTGTTTTTGATTTGCATTTACCTAATTAAGATGATGAGAAAGAAAAGTAGTAAATAATAGGGGCCAGTTGCCTCAGGTGTACTGGTAATGTGAGGGACTGATACTGCTATATATTCAAAGCACAGAGTCAGCAACACTGAAACCATGAGATTTAAACTATAACCACCAAAATTTATAATGTGCCTGTGAAGGTGGCAGGACTAGGGGAGGAACAAGGGAACACTATTAGAGAGGAGTTGACACTGGTGGTAAAATTGGTATGATGTTATTGGTAAATAAGTTATTTCCGTCCTTTCCCTTCCTTTCTGTCTCTCCCTCTCTCTCTCCTTCCTTCCTTCCTTCCTTCCTTCCTTCCTTCCTTCCTTCCTTCCTTCCTTCCTTCCTTCCTTCCTTCTATCCTTCCTTCCTTTCCTTCCTTCCTTTCCTTCCTTCATTCCTTTCTTCCAGTCATTCTCCATTTTTCTCAATACTGTAGTTTGGCAGAGACTTCTTTTCTCCATAGATTAAATGTTTGTGTATGCATGGTTTTATTTCTGGACTTTCTATTCTTTTCTACTGGTCTGTGTGCCCATTTTTGTTTTAATGCCATAATTTTTTATTATTACTTTGTAGTGTAATTTGAAATCAGAGAGTATATTGCTTTCATTTTTCTTAATTTCTCAGAATTTCTTTGGCTATGTAGGATCCTTTGTTGTTTCATACAAATATCAGAATTATTAGTACTATTTCCTTAGAAAACATAACTTGTATATTATAAGGAATACATTTATCTATAGATTACCTTATGAAAGGTGGACATATTTGACGGGAGGTGTGGGGAGCAAAGCTGGCAGTGCTCCGGACTTCTCCTTGATCTGCACTCAGGGATACCTCCCACATGCTTGGAGGTCCATATGGGATGCCTGAATTTGAATTCAGTTTGTTCAAATGCAAGGCAAGCATCTTGCCTATAGTACTATGCCTCAGGCCCCCAAATAGACGTTTCAGTTATGTTTGTTCTTTAATGTATGAACATAATGAATCTTTCAGTTTCTCTGTATCTTACTTTTCTTTAAGAAATGACTTATCAGTGTTCAGTGCACAGGCCGTTGATTTAATTTGTTAGGGTTACTCCAAGCTAATTTTATCTCTTTGTTTATGCAATGCTAAATGGGATTGATTTTTTTTTAACACTTAAGTTTTTAAACCGACTTTAAGGTGTATTTCTGTATTTATGTAAATAAATTTGAATGCTTTCCATTTTTACTGATGTACCTTCATTTATAATACTGTGAAAGTTTGTATATGTGGTCCCCAACACCACACCCACACTGGAGCACCTGTTTCCCTCCACCAATATCCTAAGGTCCCCTCGCATATACTTCATTTCTCTTCCCATGTAAGATCAGTTCTATAGATCAGCTCCAGTTCTATTGCCTTTGACCATGTTCTGCTCCCAGTCTGTTTTTTTCTGTTAAGAACCATAGAACTTACTTTGTTAAACTCAGAAACTTCTTGTTTATTTTGTTTAATTTACAAATGTCAGTGTTTTCCTCATATTTGTTGAGATTGATTCTTAATTTTATTTTTAACTTGTTTGCATGTAGAAATGTAACAAACTATGGAGCCATAGAGATAAAGCACTACTGATAAAGTACTAACATTGCATGTAGCCAAAGCAGTTTTCATCCCTTAGCACCTCACATAGGTTTTCTAAGCCCCACCAGGAGTGAATCCTGAATACAGAGATAAAAATAAACCCTGAGTACTGCAAGGTGTAGCCCCAAAACCAAGAAAGTACATAAAAAGTAACTGATTATTTTAATTGATTTTTTGTATCTTTCCACTATCTCTTTATAGTTCTTTATTGGTAAGGTCTTTAGGATTTACTTGAACATTATAATGCTAGCCACAAACAATAATATTTAATTTGTTCTTTCCGAATATATTTTATTTTTTCAGTTTACTTCCTTTTTTCTTGCCTAATTGCTCTATTTAGTGCTTCCAAAATTCTGTTGAAAAGTACTCATGAATGGACATCTTTCATATCTTATGAGAAAAATCTATTAGTTTATCTCACAGAGTATCTTGCTTTTGGTTTATTATGTAAGGTATTCATGCTATTGAGATAAGAGCCTTTTATTTATAATTTATAATTACTTTTATCATATATAAATGTTGAATCTTATAAATCCTTAGTATCTAGTGATTTGGTCATGTTATTTTCAGTTTTTTGTTGACGCTTGTATTGTATACATTGATAATCCTTGTGTCTTGGAGATAAATCACATTGGTCATGATGAATGGTTTTCTTGATGAGTTGTTGCATTTAGTTTGTAAAGACTTTGTTGAAAAATTTTATATCTATGCTCATCAGAATCATCAGTCTATAATATTTGGTATTTCTCTGCTATTCTGTACTAGTTTGGGAATCAGATTGGCATTTGTTGGGCCTCAGCAGGGTCCCCAATAGATATTGGGGTTCGACAGGGTCCGTGGCTGCATTTGGGGCCAGCGATTATTCCCCACCCCAACCGATGGACAAAGGAACAAGATTACAGGCTCTTGAAAGTCTGACACTTTCTTTAATCTCTCTCCACTCCTCACTCGACCTCACTTCCCTAGCCACACACACACACCAAGTCAAGGCAAGTCAGCTAGATTATATAATTTACAAAAGGTTGGGGTAAGGGAGTTGCAAGAGATAATGTACACCGATCCCAAAACAATGAGGTGAGAAAAAAACTCTTCCTTCCCAGACAAACTACGGGGACACCTTGCCCTAGAGATGAATCTTGTCCTGGGGCTATAGGCCTGCCTATGACAAAGGTGGGATCCAGGTGTGTTTTTTTATTCCCTTTCCTTAGCTGGTAAACAATCATCTTAATAACATTTCTAGTTATTTTATATGAACACAGTAAGAGATAGACATTTATCTACACCCAAGATAAAACTTACAGGTTGGCTATTCCTGGGGATGTCTCTCCATATATATCCCAGACTACATTCTTCTGACCGGGTGGGTTTATTCCTAATCCCAACAGAGTCCTTTTAACCTATTGCTTATCTTTTGGTAAAGACAGGGTTTGTTCCATGACCATTCTCTTAGCTTATTCTATTACTCAGGTCATGTAGTTCATCCCATGTCAGGGCCAGAGTAGCTTACTCATGCCTTGCCCTGGGTCCCGCCCATCAAGGCCTGCAATGGGACTCACCTTTTGAGGTATATGGAATTAAAATTAATCAAAGAGCAAATGAGGTTTAAGTTAGGAAATATGACCCTTAGCCTAGGATTAACTAATTCAGAGTTAATTAGCTCCTATATCCTATAGCATAACTCTATATCCATAGCTTTAACTGTGTTCCTGTGTCTATACAAAATACTAGCATACATTCTTTGCGCCTAGAATATGTAAAGGGCATACAAGAAAAGAAAGAAACAACCTTTCATTTACAGTACAAAACTCAGGGCTAGCAAGTAGGAAACAGAGGGCTGTGAACAAAGGGTAATCCAACCACATTGACTTCAGAGAATAAATTTGGGAGTGGCCTGCTTTCAAACTTTGGGAAGAATTTGAGTTGAATGACTATTAGATCTTTTTAAACTGTAGCAGTCACTAAAAAAAGCTGAGTAGTTTCATAAGTTTGTTTTAGGAAGACATTGATTAATGTTTTCTATTTTTTTTAGGTTTTGCATGGTCTATTCAAGTTATCTATTTCATCCTAATTCAATCTTTGAAATATGTAAATTCTAAAAATATGTTTCTTTCTTCTAGAGGTGTTTGCTTGCAAGTTGTTTTTATGACCCCATGTATTCCTTTGTGTTTCTGCAGTGTAAGTTGTAATTCAAACTCCTTCATTTCTTTTTTAACATTAGGATTCACACATTTTTTCCTATTGAACCACAGTCTGAAGTTATTGTTTCCTTTTTTTTTTTTTCTTTTTTTTTGTATGTGTGTGTGTGTGTCCCCAGAGTACAAATCAGTTAACCAGGTAAAGGTCATTTTCAAGAGCTTTCATGATGTCAAAAGATAGATAATGCGATAGCCCAAAGGATGAAGAGTGATTAGGGACATTGAGCCATTTTCCTTAGGACTCTGAGAATAATGTGAACAATCTGTTTAGTCTCAAACAGATTTTTTTTCCAGCAGACCCAGTTTGGATTTCTTGGGAAGTTTTCCCTGTTGCTTTTCAAATTTGGATAATCCACATGTACATTCCTGATTAAATCAATAGCCCCCAGGCTATGGGCAAATGCAATAATGGCTTTCATAAGAGAATATTACAAAAAGCCTGTGTCTCTCCGGTTCTCTCTCAAGAGCCCCCTTCCCCCCTTCCCCCTCCCCTCCCTCCACCCTGTTCTATATTTATTTTCTTGTGAGTTTTCCCCCTATTAGTTTTGTTTTTCTGTGCAACATTCTCTTTCCAAAGCAATGATTTACAGAGTATTACAGGGAAAAGGGGGTGGGGGGGAGCTGTTCCCCTTTTATCTCCTGATTCAGGTTTGGGTTTTCAGTTACATCATCTCTCATATGCTGATTCTGAATTGTTTCTGAAAGACAGTTATCAAAGCAGCTGTTATGCACCAATATTGTGGGAGGTCACTAGGCATTTGTTTAAGTCTGATTCTTTTTTAAACCAGGCAATTACTCTATCATCTAATAACCTTTACCTCAAATTTCACTTGAAAGAAAGCTCATAAGATTTAAGGGGGAAAAATCCCTAAAAATAAAAGTTAGGCTAGGCTAGGCCAGGGTGGGAAATTCCATTGTGGCTAGAAGCCCATGGCAGGTAGAGTGGAATTTAATGAAGGAAACTGCTGTGTTTTTGTGTCTTTCTGTATGTTTTTCCTTTAAAACCAAGAGCTGGGCAGGCATCCCATTCGACCTGACGTGACCCAAGCAAATTGCTTCTTATATAAAAACAACTGCAGACTTTGAGAATGTGAAAATGTACTGTATCCTTCTCCAGTGGAGGAAAATGAAAGCCCAAGAAATAGAACGGCCCTGTCAATACTCATTGAGCTGAACTATCACTCAAACCTGATAAAAGGAGATTAGTACTGGCTTCCTTATGCCAGAGGGATTTATTGTAAGTAGTTTTTCTCTATTATTTTTTACATTCTTAAATAAGCACAAGTAGTCGAATGAAATGCATTTATAGAGGCAGCATTGATGTAGATGATAGTACGCACAGTTTTTTTTAAGTTTTTCCATAGAACTGACATTTAATTTTTCAAACTAGTGTTAAATTATAAAAGACAAAGAGAAGCATTTTTCTTTTTCTACTACAGACTTGAACAAGTAAAAGAGGAGATTCAGGGTGTGTCCACTGATATTACATTCAGATGTGTTGGCTTATGTACTGACAGATTTATTTAAAAAACAAAGTTTAAAAATGCATTGTGTGCTAGTGAAGTCACTTCATAAATCTTTTCCTTTATGAATTATTTTGATCACAAGGTTCGTTGTTTGAATCACTGAAGGACTATTCTCCATAAAAGAAAAAATGCCTTCATTTCCAAACTGTCAGTTCAATAAGCTGCAACCTCCCTTGAACATCATACAGGGATCTGAATGAGACGGAAAATAGAAGGGACCATATCAGTACTGCCTCTGACAAAGCATAGTCCAGGTTAGATTTTCAGCATTTCAGAGGAGAAATGTGTTGAACACTTTAGACCAGAGTCCTCTTCTACTAGCTGATTTAGTTTGAAATAGTGACTCTACTTCAAGAAAGCACACACACACACACACACACACACACACACACACACATGCACACATGCATACAAAGAAGGGAACACAAGCCTTTGATGCAGCTGGTCTGTCAGAGGGCGGAAGGTTAGAATTAGAATACTCTTCAAGCTGTTGTTGAATAATGAAGGGTAGGGCTTCCTAGTTGGCCAGTGACCACAGTCCCCTGGGAGAACAGAAGACAAATATTACCTAATGTGTACAAAGACTTTAAAAGTTAAGTTGATTACAAGCAAGCTGAGGAAGATTGGAAGAGACAGCAAAGAATGAGTTTTACCAGAAGGTCCTGATAGTAGCAACAGAATTCCGTTCAGCTCTCAGAAGGTTAATATCAGATGCCAAGGGAGAGTCAATTGGGTTCTTAACATGAACATTCTGCAAGAAGTTATTACAAATATGAAGGGAAGGAAAAATGGCATCTTTGATTCTATGCATATGTGTAGATGGTGATTAAGTGGGACTTTCTCACCACCCAGCATAGTGTTTATAACTTACATATCAGTTGTCTTGTTCTTTTGTTTTCCACACAGCACCTAGGATGTTACTGTAGCGTGAAAATAAAGTATTAATTGATATATTATATCCATTTGACAGGGTAATTGGTCAGGTATGTGATTCTAGTTTAGAGAGAAGATGCCTTTGGTAAAAGGCGAAAGATTTATGCGATCTGAAGAGAAACCAGAGTGAAGATGCCTTTGGGAAGGTAAATTTGAACCTGGTTCCTAAAGGCTATCATATGGTTTTGACAGAACCATAAAGACTGAGATGTTTCTTAGCAACTGAATGCTTCATTGTAAGGAATCTATTTCACTGCTACTGTGAAAGCAAAGACTTATTTGGGCAAGAACAAGTTGATATGGGAGAGGTAGCGAGATGAAAGAACAAGAGATAGGAAAAATATCAATTAGAGATGTTTATTGATAGAGCAAGTGATAAATATTATAAATAATTTTGATCTCCAGTATGTTTAGGCAATAAACTTAAGTGGTTAGAATTCAGCAATGGAGTCTGGAAGCCTGGGTGACCTTATAAATCCATCTACATGAAACACTTAGCAAATGCCAGTTTTTAGAACATAGATAACAGTTTTAAAATGATGAGAAAGAGTTAATCATTTCTTTTACACACCTGTACCACATGTTCAGTTTCTGTGTCACAAATGGAAATATTTATTTCTAATCTCCCAAGAAAGTCCCTTAAATTATTTTTGTCAAAAATTAACTTTGTTCATTTTACTCGTGTAGAATTTTCAGTTCAATTTAATTATTCAAGTATTCATTAGTTACATTAATAAATGAAGTCTGTACATTTTCTTAGACACTAGGAGGGATCATTTCTTAAAGATTGGAAAGAAATAGTCTTTTCATAAGAAACAGTCAATTGGGACAGTTGACCCTGTTGACATTTGGATTATAGCATCATGTTCCAAGTCAATTTTAAAGTACTGTCAATCATTAAACCACGTATCTGTGAGAGAGAAGGGAAACACACCTGGTGGTACATAGGGACTGTTCTTGACTCTCCTCAGGAGTGACTCCTGGTGGTGTTCAAGAACCACATGCAAGGCTATGGATCAAACTTTGGTCAACCACATGCAAGGCAAATGTTTTACTTCCTAAATTGTCTTTCTGATCACATGACCACTTTTTGATAGTTCATATTTTGTTAATGTAGGAATACTTCGTGTATCCCAAGACGAACATTTCCACAGATAGTAATTCCAAATTCTGGATAAGAGTTATTAAAGACAGCTAAACTACAATTGAAACCTAATAATAAATAGTTATTTGAAGGCAGAATCTGGAATTAACTGTACTGGAGAAAACTCACTTTAATTAAAGGATTTTCCTGTGGTGGGGAACAGTAAGCAACAAGCCATGATCTCTTTGGTCTTACATATCAAAAAATGCAATTTGGAGATAGCTGTGTGAATTAAACTAAGAAGAAAATATTGAAATGGATGGTGCCATTCAAGAAGGGGAAACTTCAGTGTATATTAAATTTATAAACCATGTTAGCTGACTTATTAATTGTATATATGGATATCAATTTAAGGAGATGAGAAAAGGAACAACTGGAAGCTAAAAATAGTTTAATAACTATTTCAGATTATAGGAAGACAAAGGAGATTTTGTGCAAAGGGTCTCATTTTGACAAAGGAGATTTTAGCTAAGAAGAGTTTGATTTTAAAAATCACACTTGCTTGAAACCCAGAAGAGCAGTACCATAGGAATGGAGATAAAGATCCAAATTTATAGCAGAGTTCCTGATAAAAAAGGCCAAACTACAACATTGAAAAGCCCTCACGAAATACCAGTGTCACAGAGAACAACTAATAATTTAATGCTCTGTGAGAGAAAAAAAAATTGACCTGCATCAGAAGATAACAGAGCTCCAGACACCTAAAATACATCATATGCAAGGTACAAATGCATTACTAAAATCATTTGGCATGGGAATAGAAAATGTGCCATTATTATGAAAACTAATTAGAAATATCACTATATGATAAGAATGTTGATATTTGTTGACAAAGCCTTTAAGGAGGAAGTTAAAAGTATATTCAGGACTCGAAGAAAATATGACCATATGAGGAAACAAATGAGAAGTAAGCAGAGAATTGAATGATATTTTTTTGTAAGGAACCCAAAAGTTTGGGAACAATATTTAGAACAAACAAATAAATTATTTGAAGTGCCAGCAGATTGGAAATAGAAGCAGGTGTATTAATAAGCTTGCAAAATGAATATTAATTTAAAGAACAGAGAGTAAAAGGACTGAAGCAATTTAAATAGTGACATACAGAATTAGGTTACATGGTATAATATTTATGAGTGTCTTGGTAGAAGATAAAATAAAAAACAGTACATTGAAGAGGTATACTAATAGATTGCAAATGGTAGATGATAAATAGGACAAAGTTATATTTGAAAATATGATGGATAATTTTTAATTTCTAAAACAGAAAAATTACTCCAGGAAAATAACATGTAAACATTGTTTTTTAAAATACTGTAACTCAGGGACTGGAAGATAACTGTATCAGGTAGGCATTTGTTTTCCATGCGAATGACTCAGGTTAAATTTCTGGCACAGATCCCTGGGTGCAGAGCCAGGGAGTAAGCCTTAAGTTGAATGGGTGTGGCCCCAAACAAAAGCAAACAGAAAAATGTGCTGTAAGTCAAAGTAAAAATACTAAACATAGCCAGGATGACATTCGGAACAGATAAACTTTAAATTAAAAATACAGTAAAAATGTCAAATGAGTCCTCATCTACAATCATAAGTGATGAAAGAGAGAAAATAATGTAATGCCATTTGTAAATAATAAAAAAGAAAAACAATTGTCAATCCATAATTCTATATATAGCAAAGATATCTCCCAGTAATGAAAACTTTAATAATAAAATAGTTTTTCAGCACAATTATATAAATATGTATATAATATCTATATCTACATCTATCCATATGTATATATGTGTATATATATATATATATATACATATATATATATGGGACGGACCAGGAGTTAGGAGTTAGTACAGTAATTAGGCATATGCTCAGCTTGGGGTTCATCCCAGGAATCACCCAGTCCTCCAAGTATTGACAGGTGCAACCCGGAGGTCTCTAAGAACATAAGCACCGTTCCCTGGAGACCTCTGAGCATCAGCAGTGACTTGCGTAATCCCCAGTTCCTTAATAATCCATAGAGCTATAGCAGCACTTCAGGGCCTGAGAGCACTATATTCCTGATCCTTGCATTGAATTATCTAATAAATTGCCTGAGAATTGCCAGAGTGGGCCCGGGGCCACCTTAGTATGTCTTGGGAGGTTGGCACTGGAGCAATAGTACAGTGGGCAGGGCATTTGCATTGCAGGAAGCCCACCCGGGTTCAACACCAAGCATTCCATATGGTCTCCCTGAACACCGACAGGAGTAATTCCTGAGAAAAGAGTCAGCAGGAACCCCTACGCATCGCTGGGTGTGACACTAAAAAGCTAAAAGAAAATAAAAGTGAAAGGAATTACTTCCAGTAGAAAAAATGGTTTTGAAAATAAAAATTAAATACTCCAAAATTTATAAAGAAATAAATGTAACAAATTTGTACTGTGGTAATTTTAGAAGACAAATAGACTAAGTATAAATGATAACATTTTATTACATATCTATAATACTTATGAATTCCAAATATATAAATTCTATATAGGATGGAATATTGATTAAAGGAATTACATTCTTATAAGACAAATTCACTTGAAGTTGTGCAATATTGGCTCCAATCAAACAAATATAAATTATAATAAGAGGTATATCCTAAGTCCTGGAATGACAGCTGATACTGATACCAAGTATCATAGGTAAAACAATTCTAATAATGAACCTAGACATGGAATAATATTTTGTAGTTTTTTATTGAAGTGATATTAACTTATAACATTATATAAGTTTGGTTAAAACTTAGCATGTGAAAATACTACAAAATTTCACCTCTGAAAGTTCAGTTTTATCACATTCCCTTTGTTACTATTTACCAATTGAGTGGTTATTATAAGGAAAGGTGGAAGGTGGTAAGAACAGAATGAGTTGTCAGCTTAACCCATTAAAAAAGGAAGGAGAGTAACCAAAATATGTTAGAAAACAAATAATGAGGTGATAAATCTGAAATCAATATAATATTACTTCTAATCAAGTTCACTGTATCACTATCACTGTCTTCCGTAGTTCATGGATTGGCTCCAGCGTGAACCAGTAACATCTCCATATGTCCTGTCACAAGCAAGTGTAGCCCAAGGGCATCTGCTTGCTCCAGGGACAGGAAGAGTCTCAAACCATTCTTCAGGTCATAGAATTGAGGTTCATAATTGTTACTAGTTTTTGGCATAACAAATAAAATACGGGTAGCTTGCCAGGCTCTGCCGTGTAGGTGGTATACTCTCAGTAGAAGGCTCTCATCACGAGCATTTACTGATGAAACTTAAAGGGGAAAGATCAGGTTTTCTATTGGATGGAGCTCTGAGGAATTATGGAGTCTGGATGTTGAGAATGACTGACCACGTGATGTATGGGTTGCTCTGGCTTCTTGCTAGGCTTACTTGGATGACGGGTATCAGTTAGAACCTGTCTAGAACTTTATTCAGTGTATAAATGTGAAAGATTCTGGGAAGGACCTTATCCTAAAATCACTATTAGCCTGGCAAGCTGCCCATGTTGTATTTGATATGCCAAATACCAGTAACAATTACATTAGTTCATTCCCATGACCTTATATAATGGTTTGAGGCTCTTTATGTTCCTGGAGCGAGCAGATGCCCTTGGGCTCTACTAGCATGAGACAGGACATATGGAGATATTACGGGTGCCCACTCGAGCAAATAGATGATCAACAGGAGGATAGTGATAGTGATAGTGATCTAAGCCGACAGAGCTGTGGGTCTGGCATGGGTGGGTCTCTCTTTCCGGGGTAGCTTGCATGGAGGTGGAGGAAAGGACGGAGCCCAAATCCTGCTCTGAGTCTGGCCAGCGTGGTCCCTCCCCTGCATGTGTGAATGAACCCTTGGAGCTATGTTGGACAGGGGCTGGCCAAGCCCCTTACCAAAAGATCAGCTACATGGATTGCTTCCACGTGGGGCCGGCCAAGCAGCGCAGCTGTGGGTCTGGAGTGGATGGGTCTGGATCTCCTCCGTGGTTGCAGAAGAGCTGTGGGTCTGGCGTGGGTGGGTCTCTCTTCCAGGGTAGCTGGCATGGAGGTGGAGGGTAGGGCAGAGCCCAAATCTCTGCTCCAAGTCCGCCAGCGTGGCCCCTCCCCTGCATGTGTGAGCAAACCCTTGGAGCGATGTTGGACTCAGCCAGGGGCTGGCCAAGCCCCTTACCGGGAGGTCAGCTCCATGGATTGCTTCCACGTGGGGCCGGCCTAGCAGTGCAGCTGTGGATCTGGAGTGGATGGGTCTGGATCTCTTCCGGGGTTGCAGAGGAGCTGTAGTTCTGGCTTGGGTGGCCAGATATTGTCCCACTGGATTTGGCAAATACATCATGTTGTGGTTATTTAGAGAGTATAAGAATGGAAATAAATATATAATTCAAATAGCAAGCATAATAAAACTGGGTTGACTGTGTTGATATTTAAATAGATTAAGAAAAAAGTATTATTTGTGTTAAAGAAGTATATTTTACAATGATATGGGTCATAATATGCTATAGCTAATAAGAATATCAATAGAAATGATCAGAAGAAATAGAGAAATCCTTAACAATTAATACCGTTAAGTTCCTTCTTCCAGCGCTTGATAGATAGCAGGCAAAATCAGTGAGGTTGTAAAAACTATTATAAACACCATCAACTGTCTTAATGTATTTGATATTTGCAGACCACAATTATCTCTTATAGAGTATGTATCATTTAAAGGTTGTGGTATGTAGCCAATAGATCACAATCTGGGCCACAAAATAAGTTTCAAGTATTATGAGAAGTTTAAACTTTCATAAACTTATGTTCCCAGATAATTACAAAATTAAATAAAAATAAGCAGAAATACAGTGTCTGAAAATACCATTTGGAAGTTGAATGACAAACTATAACATATCCTATAGTTGAAAGAAAAGGTCATGAAGAAAATTTTATTTTATTCATTTATTTAATTTACTTTTTGTATTATACCACCATGAGATATACAATTACAAAGCTGTTCATAATTGGGTTTCAGTCATACAGTGTTCCAGCACCCATCCCTCCACCAGTGCCCCCACCTCCCCCAGCCTGCCTCTATGGCAAGCACTTTTCCTTTTCTGTCTGTCTGTCTGTCTGTCTGTCTGTCTGTCTCTTCTTTCTCTTTCTCATACGTCTGTGGCTTGCCCTATAGACATTTAGGGTTTATCATGTAAATCTTTTTTGTGTATTCAACACCAGCTCCACCACCAATGTGCCCCCTACCACCACCAAAGGCCATAGCCCACCACCCTCCCCCATTCCACATCAGGCCCCACCCAGTTAGTTGCAACTACAATGATCATTACAATGTATATATGGGCAAGGTCTTAGGAAGGACCTGGCCCTAAACTTGGTTGTTGTCTAAGCCTGGCGCATGGCTGCAAAGGAGCCCTGTGCTGTGGGGAGGAGCCAGCACAGCTGTCTGTCTGGACGTTCTCTTTTTTGGGCATTACTGATGGTGGTGGCTGTGGAGCTCATAGCCCCACCCACTGGGTCTTTGGAGATGGAGGGACGAGGGGCGGGGCCTCAGTCCCAGCTCTAAGCCCAAGGCCATCGCAGATCACGAGTCTGCTGGCTCTAGGAGCTCTGCTGAACCCAACCAGAGACTTAGCCAGTTGCCCCCTCTAGTTACTCCAGGGCCGCTCAGCGTGGGTAGAAGCTGGTGCAGCTGTGCATCTGGACGTTCTCTTCTCGGCATTACTCATGAAGAAAATTTTAAAATATTTTAAATCAAGTTATACTGAAGGCACAAAATATTGTGCTTTCTGGTATGGATTAAAATAAGGCTTACAGAAATCTGGAATTTGTATTTTTTAATCAGAAGAAATGTTTGAAATTACTGGCATAGGTTTACAGTTTTATAAGTAGAAAAATGTAATTTTATTTAAACCCAAAGTAGTAGAAGTGGAAAAATAAGAAAGAAAATCCTTTATTGTTTGGCAAAAAAGCAACAAAAAATTGAAAAAAGCAAATATTGATTTTCTGAAAAGATTCACTGATAAGTTTTTAGAAAGAATAGCGAAAAAGGAATAATAAAAATCATCTATATCAATAATGAAAATGGGAAATACTACCATATCACACAGGTATTGAAAGAATAGTAGAGAATATTTCAAAAATTCAATTCAAATAATTTCAACATCTTTAATGAAATATAAAAATTCCTTTAATATACTGATCAAATATTTGTGAAGAGAAAACTTCCTGACTTGTTTAATAAGCCTGAGTGTTATTTTATTAGCAAATTCTGTAGAAGATATAAGAAAATTATATGTCTGTATCCCTAATAAGTATAGGGAAGACTAATCTTGAAATAGTGTTATGAAGTATACAGTAATATATAAAGAGGACAGTCTCATAACTAACTGGAATCTATCTCAGGAATGCAAGTTTAATTTAAAAATCTAAATATCAAGAGTTTAAACTGACAAAATTAATCACTGTATCTCTGTCTTCCCGTATATCATCGATTTGCTCAGTGGGCACCAGTAACATCTCAATATGTCCTGTCACATGCGATATAGCCCAAGGGCCTCATCCTGCTCCAGGAACATAAAGAGCCTCAAACCATTCCATCAGGTCATGGAAATGAGGTTTATAATTGTCACTGGTATTTGGCATGTCAAATATGACATGGGTCTCTTGCCAGGCTCTGCCGTGTGGGTGGGATACTCTAGTAGTCACCTCAAAACTCGAGCAATTATTGATGAACCGCTCGAGCCGGGCTGTGATCAGCTCTTCTGCTGGGTGGAGCTCTGAGGAGAGAGGAGTCCGGATGTGGAAAATGGCGGCCCTCATGGTGTGGGGGTTCCTCTGGCTTCTTGCCAGGCTCTGCTGGGATGGTGGGCCAGGGCTAGACCCGCCATCCCTCCCGGCGCCTAGTGATCAGCTGAGCACAGGGAGAGCAAGTAGCAGCTCTGCCCTGTGTTTGTGAGTCTCTGGATGGGCATACCTGGGCTGGCCTTGAATTTTAATTTCTATTAATTTTGTGTTCAAGACAAAATTAATATAAGAGAAAAAATTAATTTCAATGAATGTAGAAAGAACATTTGAAAAAATTGTAAAAAGGTATCTAAAAAAACCTCTGAAAACTTGAATGTAGACTTTCTATGACAAGGGCTTCTATGAAAATTTACTATTTATATTATACTTAATGATGAAAGAGTGAATACTTTCTTCCTAAAATCCAGTAAAAAAGCAAGGATAGATTGCTGTTTCTGTACAACATTCATCCTAACCAGAGTATGAAAGCAAGGCAAGTAAATTGAAGGTGTAAGTAAGGGAAGGGAAGTATGTTATGTTAACTATCTTAACATATACCATGATCATTCACATTAGAAAAAATTTAGGAGTATGTAAGACCAACTAGATTTAATAATTAGTTTACAATTATTAAAGGTTACAGAATCATTATTAAAATGTATTTTGTGTAGTAATAAAAATTTGAATATGAATTTTAAATGTGAATTTATAGTAGTAAAACATATGTTTACAAAGTAATATAAGGCCTTTATATTCAAAACTAAAGTTTCTCAGAAAAAGTATCCATTATTCATGGATACACACAATGTTGTGTCATTCTTCCCAAATTGATCTATAGATTTAACATAATATGAGTCAAGATCTCAACTGTTTTCTCTTGCTTTTGAAGAAATTGTCAAGTTGATTTTAAAATTTATATAGAGGGCCCAGATAAGAAAATACAGAGATTCACATGACCTGCATTTGCCAGACTCTAGTTTTATCCCTGCCACCTAGTGTTCGCGCGCATTTGGTGTGGCAGTACTAGAAATCTCAAGTACTTCCAGTGTGTCTTGGATAATCCTTGGCATCACTGGGCCTGCACAGCATAACATTCCTGGACCTTGCCTTGAACTGGGGCCCTATTTTGTGAAAACTTTCTAAGAAGATTAACCTAAGGCCCTCTTAGCATCATTTATATGACCTGACTTTAAGACTTTCTGTAAGAATTAAGTAATTTAAAAAAACATGAAATAGGTTATTGTAACGAGTACAAAAAGTATTGAGATAATATGTACATGATGAATGATTTTAACAAAATGCTAACAATTTAATTTAGTAAAAGGAAGTCCTTTTTTTTTTTTTTTTCTTTTTTGGGTCACACCTGGCAATGCTCAGGGGTTACTCCTGGCTCTGCACTCAGGAATCACTCCTGGCGGTGCTCAGGGGACCATATGGGATGCCGGCGAGTCGAACCTGGGCTGGCACAGGCCAGCCATGTGCAAGACAAACGCCTTATCCACTGGGCTATCACTATGGCCCCAGGAAGTATTTTTAATGGTGCTAACTCAGCTGAGGGAAACAGAAAACAAACTTCAATATCTATCTTAGCTTACACAGTAAAATTAATTTCATTAAAGTATAGCCCAGCAGGAAGTATTAAATACCTAACAAAATAAGCTTGAATGTTTCTAAGTTGACACAAGGTAAAATATCTCATGACCTCAAGTCATTGTTAGAGGACATGGACATACAAAGTTTTAAACATAAAAGAAAAAACTGCCAAATCAGATCTCATTCAAACTTATAAATTATGCTTATCAGAAGATTCTGTTAGTAATATTGAAAAGTAATTTGGGGATTAGGATATTTGCCCTAAGCATATCAGCAAGTGACTCACGATGAAAGTACATATAGAATGCTTGCAAATCAGTAATAAATAATGCTATTGAAAAATGGACAAGCAATGTGAATAGGCATTTCACAAAGGAATATCTAGGACTGACCAGTAAACTCATTAAAAGGTACTCCAACACTGCTATTCATCCAGAGAATTCTAGTTAAAACCACAACCAGATCACAATTCATGCTTACTGAGCCATTAAAATAAAAATCATAGAGAAATTTAAGTGTTGGTAAAGAAGCAGAATATTTGGTACTCTGCCATTTCCTAGTAGAAATGCTAAAACCATTTTGAAACACCAAATCAGTATCTTGCTAACAGATGCTTAACTTACTGAAATTAAGAATATACCTACTGGATGACTGGTGATTACATTAATGAGTAAATTACTAAAAGTAAATTACAACGGTGTCCTCAAAGACTTATATAAAAATATTTACTGTGACTTTGCTCATAATTGCCTAAAGATTGGAACACACAAATGCAGAAAATCGGTATAAAATTAGGTTATATTCATAGAGCAGAATACTGATAATTAGCAAGCACAACAAATAGACTATAATACAACAAGGCAGATGGAGTCTCAGAAACATTACAAAAGACACTGGACCCAAAGACTGTGCATTATATCATCATATTTCATGACTACAAAACTACTCTGTAATGATGAATATTAGAGTACTGATTGTTTATGAGAGGTGAGGAATGCATCTTCCCTGGGAGGCACAGGTAGGTGCTACTAAAGAACTTTCTATATCTGGTAGAAAAAAAATTATTTTTTAGGTGTGGTATGTATCAAAACTCTGAATTGTAGGCTTCAAGATTCAAGAATTTGGAGACAGGGAAATGGATCAGCACTTAAGGAAGTTCATAGCTCTAGTCAGATCCCTGAACTATGTGGCCTTCCAAGCATTCCTAGGTGTGGCTCTGAGGACCCTGAGCACTGCTGGTGTAGCCCCTGTGTTAGCTGACACAGCAGAGCCTGAGCTAGCATGGGTGACTGTCTCTAGAAGTTGCCCTTCTACCTTTTCCCCATCCGCTCCCACCCAAATAGTGGATTTAGCTTAATATAAGTTCAACCTTAAAAAATCTTTAAACTTAATAGAATTAGTTTTTTTTCCTGTGGAATCAATGTAATAAGTACAGGTGTTTATTTGTAATGCTCTACACCTAAAATTTATTACTATTATTATTGTTACTTTGTAAGCTTTTAATGCCAAAAGAAAATAATAAAAAAATGCAATATCTCCACCAAAGATATTTCATTCATGCTCTAATACTTTCCCTAGACTCCTTCCTAACCAACCTTTAAAGGTCTGTTAAAACGTATTTACTGCTGATTACTATGATTACAAAAGAGGTAGTAGAAAGTCATTTGGCACAGTTTGGAAAGTCAAGGTCAGAGTACAGGGTTAGGGAACGAGCTCCCTAATATTTAGCTCAGTTGTAGCTTTAGAAAGACATTTCTTCTTAGGACAGATTTTTAGTTTTTTATGTTTCATGGATGATACTCTTTCTCAATATGCTGCCTCATTTCTTGTGCAAGCACTGGGGTGGAGTAAAAAAGTCCTCCCATTTACTTCTCGTTTAATCACATATTACAAAATTAGTAGCCAGCTCTAACTTAAAAATATTGAATAACGGACTGGAATTATGACCCAGTATTAGCACAGTGCTATGCTGTGTGAATCTTTTGTGTTCTGTCTCTGTAACTGGAAAATAGAAAACAAAAAACTTCAGGCATCATGGTATTCCAATCTTTGCTTCTCCTTCCTTCTACTATCCAACCAATGGTTTTCTTTATTCCCTTTTTTCCCCATGCTTCTAAATAGCCATCACCAAAGAAAAGAGTAATTGAATATGCAAAACTGACGATAAGTAAGGTTTCAGTTTCCTTCAAATGTAGGCTTACATTTGCCTGTGCTTAATTGTGAAGCTGTTGTTCTGACTGTATTATCATATGATTGAAAATTTTGCTTTACCTAAAACACTTTTTTTTGTTTTTTAGCTTATATAGGTGTTATCACATCCTTTAAAAATATTTTTTACTGCTTTCCACCTATCTGCAACAAATACTGCCCAAGTCCTACTGGAATGAAGCCTCTCTTTTATAGTGAATATTTATTAAAGCACTTAATACCTGAATTATGAAATGGCGACAAGAACACATTAACCTGACTGAGTTATTTCCTTTCCTGTATTTATTTAACACATATTCTAGCCCAGTCTATCAACGCCAGATGGCAACTACATTTTGATACACTGAATATTTACCAAGTCATGTGGTGTGGTTTTGAAGTATGAAGTATTTTTTATACTCATCCTCATTCATTTATTCCTGATTTTAGCAAGTTGCCTTTTAAGAAATTTGACCTAAGCTATATCAAAATTGCAAATGCTTCAGAATGAAGTTGGAAAGGCCTGGCTACATAATATGTCACACAACTATCATATAATTGTTTAAGTTTTAAATGCTAGTAATGCTTCAGTTTATTTCAGATAGTTTGATGAAACATTGCTCCAACTAAAAGTGTTGTGTTAGCATAGATAAATCTGAGTATTTTTGTAGTTCAGCAGCTTAGGAATCTTTAGGAAACCTATTGAATATTATCAAGAATCTCCCATTTTACTCACAAATTACGTTTCTAGTTATTTTATATAATTAAAATTGCTTCTAGCATAGAGGTGATACAAGCTTTGTATAGTACCTAGCCTCCAATAGTTTCTCAAAATTATTGATCTCTGAGGGACTATTATATCTTCATATTTATAAAAATCTGAGAGTAATTCCTCATATAAACATATATTCAACTATTTTTTTTTTTTGCTTTTTGGGTCACACCTGGCAATGCTCAGGGGTTACTCCTGACTCTGCACTCAGGAATTACTCCTGGCAGTCTCGGGGGACCATATGGGATGCTGGGGATCGAACCTGGGCCGGCACAGGCCGGCCGATGCAAGGCAAACGCCCTACCCGCTGGGCTATCACTCCGGCTCCCTATGTTCAACTAATTTTTGTCATTTTAAAATACGTAGTTAATGTTGCTATTTTTATGATTACTACTTTCTAAAGTAAATCTCCAATATACAGAATTTAATATACAAAATGTATTTTATAAAAATATTTGAGAAATTTACAATTAGCTATATAAATTTAAAGTAATCGGAGTTATATTATAGAGGCAAAAAGAATATGAAAAAATATTACCCAAAGTATTGAATGTATTAAGGTCTGTCTAGTTTAGAATTATACACACACACACACACACACACATACACATATACGCATACATATATATATATATATATATATATATATATATATAACTTTACATCAAGTAAACTTTGTTCCTGTATCACTTCATCAGTATTTTTTCTCCAGTAGAACCCTTTAAAAAAGAAAGTTCATACTAATGAGTATCTGTGATTCAGAAAGCAAAGATGAGTTCATTAGGTAACCTTTTAGGTTTCAGAGATCACATTGTTGGTAGTTTCTTTAGAAAGCTATTTCATGGAATTCCACAGTCTCTTATTAAATAAGTCTAGAAGATTTGCTCCTAACCTTTTCACTTTTTATAGCCCTTTTGTGTGCAATCAGTTTCCCAAGAACTGGAATTTCTGGAATCTATTTATCTTTTCTATTTTATTAAGTTGGCTTTCATGTTTCTAAGTTCATAAGTACTCACCATATTGAATAGTGCATTATGGGCAGCAAAAGGTTTAGTAATAAATTCATTATGATAGACACGTAAGTAGTCTTGCATAGTTTATATTGTATTCCTCTCCCTGAAATAAAATAACTAAATGAATAAAATAAATAATAAAAATCTGAAATAAAATAAATAAAATAACTGAAATAAAATAACTAAATAAATAAAATAAACAATAAGAAATCTTAGTTTCTTTGGTTCTACTGCCAGATTAAACTGTGGGATAATTAAGTTATCATAGTATTTAGGAATATAGGAAATAGATGTGCCTAGGTTAAAATTTTTAACTATGGACCTCCGAAATCAATAAAGACCATTTTATTTTGTCACATATTAGTGAATTGCTTACAGTTGCATTATTTTTAAAACCTTAAATATTCAATTTATGAGATTTAGTCAGAAGAATAGGAACTGGAATAAATAATATTCACTTTAGTTTATTTCAGGAGATACTATGTTCTCTATTTTCTTTGTTTTGTGTTTTGTTGCCTTTGGGCTGAGACATAATAATCCCTTGACAATATCAATTATTTTGGCCTCCTATATTTGTGAACTTTGTAATATTGGGACAAATTCCATTCATGCTAAAATGTTTTATTATTCTAAAATCACTCTTGTAGATGAAATTTTGTTCCTCTATTAGGCTGTTATTGTGTATAGTTTTTCAGATGTTACCATTACCTATGTAATATTTTCTTAGTATGGTGTGTAGCACACAATAACAGTATGCTGTTAATATCAATTTATAATTTTAAGATATTATAATTATGTTCTAAAAGTTTTGAAAAAAATTGGATATAGTTTTCTTTGAGCAAGATTATATCTCTCTCCCCATTTACTATTAATACTTTAACTTGCTAGAATTTCAAAAGCATTGACTGTGAAAATGACTATAGAATTCTTTGCTAATGTGTCGCTCTAGGAGCATTCAGTAAAAGTTACATTGGTTTTATATAATATATTTATAGATAAGTGATAAACAGTAATAATGAAAGTGATTAGTACTTTATCTAGTATATGATAAATAACATTAATCATGCTCATTAATATGTCTTTTAGTAATTTTTATTAACTAGATTGTAAATACAATAATGAAAGGATTGTTATAACAAATTCAATGCTGCAGTTAAAACAACTAGTCAAAACAGCACAAAATTTAGTTAAAATTTATAATTAAAGTACATCTTTTTTTATCAACCATCTCAAAGTATAAGTAAAGAACATATTCTATAATGTGAGAATACTAAACACCATATGCATATGGAAAAACACCTAAAATATTAACTGTAATAGTCTAGTAATTCTCTTTTTAGTTTTGATCTTTGTGAGTGTTGTTTTTAAAAATAACTTAAGTTAGATTAATCCTTCTTCCATTCCTAACATTTGATCAATTAAGCAAATGAAGGGCTGTCAAATAATATCATGTGACCAATTGTCAAATGATTGTTGCAATGAGTGCTCTCAAGATTAAGTATATTTACTGTTTTCACATTAGTGCTATGATTACTGGCTCCTTACCTTCAATCCAGTTTAGAGAGATACTACAGAACTCTTTTACCGAATACTTGCTAGTATTTGTAACAAAATTACATAGGTAAAAAAAAAATATTTCAGACAGAGATGACTAAATTAAGGTACAAACTTGTCCAAGGTCATATAAGAAATAGCTAATAAGCAATAGTAGAATTTGCTTCCAAACTCGTGGTGGGGGTTAAATTCATTACTCTAAAGCAACATTTTTCTGTCATATTTCATTGCTTCTCTCAGCTTTAATTAGTTAACAAAGAACTTTTTCAAAAACTTAAAGCTTTACTTTAAATGTTTGAGATCTCCCTATGACTACCTATTCTTTGAACTTTTATCTTTGACTTAAAGAAGAAAAAATGGAAGCACTTCAGTAAATGGAGTATAAAAGGGAAATTTTAAAGGATGAATATCCTGTCTAGCATCTTCACAGTAGCTTTTGCCTTAATTCCTAAGAGAAAATAATACGCAAAAGTCAGGTAGGGTACCTGAGAAGTACAAACACTTAAGTTTCCTTTAATCAGTTTTTAAATTCTAGCCCAGATGTCTAAATGTCTTATATATTTTCTAAAGGTAAGTCACAGCCCATACTCTCCTTAATATGCATATTGTACTGGAGTTATTTATCTTCTAACATTTTGTGGATTCCCATAAGAATATCCTTAGCAACTGACTTCCATGTAAACTGCCTGGGAAACTCTATGGGAATCAAATTCCTCATAACAAACAAAACAGAGCGAATAGAAATTTAATAGAAAATTAGATTGGCATCATTTCAGGAGAATGAATAAAACTTTTGTTTCCTTTACATTTACAGCATGAAAGTCAAGTAAGTTCCCATTGAACAGTAGACCGGAAGGAAGAGAGTATTCTACCTTTTGGGCTAATTTTTCAGGATAGTATTGTTTAACACATTCTATCAATTTAATTTGATAGAAAGCTGATAATTTGATAAATGCTTTATTTAGAGGTGACTACAAGAGTATGCCACCTGCACAGCAAGCCTGGCAAGCTGCTCATGTAGTATTTGATATGCCAAATACCAGTAACATTTATATTAGGTCATACCCATGACCTAATATAATGGTTTGAGGCTCTTTACGTTCCTGGAACAAGCGGATGCCTTTGGGTTCTACTAGCATGAGACAGGACATAAGGAGATATTACTGGTGCCCGCACTAGCAAATAGATGATGAACGGGAAGATAGTGATAGTGATCAATTTAATTTGCAAAATAATTTTTACATTAGTTCTCTTTCCCACTGCTATTGCCTATTGCCTGTATCCCGGCTTTTACAGATATTCCCAGCGAACTTTTTATTAGGAAAGATAAATTTTACATAGAAAAAAGCAGTAATTTTTTCTTCTCTGAGTAAAACTTCTAGTGCAGAAAAAATGTTTATTTCTTTTAAATTAGTGTTCAACTTTTACTTTTAATCCCCACATGAAAGCTTTTTCAAGCTTCTTTGACCTACTATAAGACTACTATGAGAGCTCATCAAAGCAAGTTCTGGCTTTGTTAGACCCCCTTGTTGGCCAATCACCTCCTGTATTCCTCCTATTTTGTTGTTTTTCAATATTTTAGTGTGTATAGAATGATTTTGAAAATGAAGAAATAAGAAAAATATATTCTTAAAATATTTATTCACCATAGTTTGTAAATTCCTCAGGAAAATAGTCAAAGACCTATGTGACTTTTCTCTATACTGTAGAACAAAAGTCCATTTTCCCTAGAAAAAAAATTTAGGTATCTTTTTTTCTACAAAACTGTAGAGTGGTTAGGCCATTTGTCTTACATGCAGATGACCTGGTTTTGATCCTTGGTATGCTATATAGTTCCCTAAGTCCACTAGGAGTGATCCCTGATTGCCTTGGTTCAAAGCCAGGAGTAAGATCTGAGCATAGCTGGATGTGGCCCCAACACAAAACGAAAGGGTTTTTAAAGACATATTTTTTAAAAATTTATTGCTATCTGGCTCTGTTCTATAGTTTCTGACATGCTCTGTCCCATAGTCAATGCCTCTATCATCAATATTCTTTTCCTTCTATTTGCAAAGGTAAGTAATTTGTTTAGTGAATATTTTAGAATGCAATTTCTACTGATTTATACACAGTTTTTTACACATACTTTTTATTTGTGTCATGTCAGAGATAATAGTATTTTTGTTTATTGGTAATTCCACATGGATAAATCAATCATATTATTAATGAAATTAAATTGGTCACTCTCTAACAAAAGTTTACTTGTATCCAAGTCTGGTAAGCTTAAAGAGTAATATGTCTCTATGAATCAATATCTCTATTTCAGGCAATGGGAAGGAAAGCTAATAATAACATTAAGATAAAATAGCTTTGACATTTAATGTTAATATTCATTGTAAGTTGGTAGCAATCAGAAAGATATCAGGAATTGAAACCAATATAGTTGAACTGTCTGGAATTAGTAAGTGAGGACAATTTCCAGAAAGTTCTATACAAACAGTGGTGTATAATCTTTGAGTGATTGGGAAGATGGTGAGAGGTGAGGATGAGGATAAAATATTAGCACTATTTGGCTATAAACTTTTTGTGAATAATAATTTAGGTTGTTCACAATAACATGAGATAGATATTAAGTCATATATAGAAAAAAACTTATATATAGTTTGATTCTCAAATATAGAGTTTGACTTCTCTATATATATGTTTGATGACAGCTTGTAATTAAGTAAAAATTTTGTACATTAAATATATGGGTTTATTGGGGCCAGAGCAATAGCACAACGGGTAGGGCGTTTGCCTTGCACGCTGCTCACTCTGGTTCGATTTCCGGCATCCCATATGGTCTCCCGAGCGCCACTGGGAGTAAATCCTGAGTGTAGAGCAAGGTGTAACCCCTGGGCAGTGCCGGGTGTGACCCCAAAAGCAATAGACATATATATATATATATATATATATATGTGTGTGTGTGTGTGTGTGTGTGTGTGTGTGTGTGTATCACCTGTCACTTGTCTTCCCATTGTTCGTCGATTTGCTTGAGCGGGCACCAGTAACATCTCCATGAGTTCATAAAATAAGTTGACAGGGATTCACTCACAAAGCAGCCAATTAACAAAGTGTAAATCAAAGCACTAACATTTTATGTTACATAAAAACTCTTATTTTCTTAAAATATTTCTGTCTTTGAAGTCTTAATATTCACTGAAGAAGTGTATGTAATCCCAAAGTTTGCATGCTTATACATATATGAATTATATTGTTATATATGGAGATTAACTAAACTCTACAGTTTCATTTCCTTAGGGAAAGCTAAACATTTTAATCTTATTTCACTTTCTGTTTATAACTCTATTCTAGTGCTTGTTACTTCCTATAAATTATTTCCTAAAGATACCTTATCTTATACTAATACATAAATCAGTAAAATAAGAACTATTAATAGAACATAATGGTATTTATAAATTTGAAAACAAACAAAATAAGTGTATTGGATACATAACGTATACATACACATAAATTTGAAATTATAGATATAGTAAATAATTCTTTGAATATCGAAATGATCATAATAATACATAGTAAATAGGAGTCTAGAATATAGTATGGGTTAAAGTATATTGACAGGTGTACGTTAAATGGTTCCTAGATATTTTGAAGAATTAGTTTGCTGCTGATTATTGTTATTAAAAACAATGATAACTGCTTAAATAAATATTACAGAACAAGCATGGACCATGGACTGATAATGCATCATGTACCATGTATTTTATTGATACAATTCCATACAAAAAGCAATACACATTCCTGATATAAGTTGTCTAATGCTATAAAAAATACTTAACCCAATGATTGAATAAAATGTATGTATTATTATCAGGAATCTCTCATTCTTATTAATTTAGGAACAACTTCATGAGGTAGTTCTGATTTCAGATCTTTTGAGATTTTTTTTTTCCATCAGGAATTAGCAGGGCTTTCAGTTTTCTCCATGTTTGACTTGGAATAGAGAATCTGCTTTCATGGTGACTAATGTACATGCCACACAAGTTGAATACGAGTGTTGGTCTCAAATCTGTGCCACTTGTGTCTTTACTTAGCACTTATTTAGGGCATATGGTCAGCTCTGCATTTTTAGAGAAAGTGATGTAGGAAAGTGAGGGAAATAGATGTAGTTTATTGACTAAGCATTGAGATTACACAACTTTGTTTTTGCCATAGTATATTGGTCATATGAACCAACTAGTAGGCAGTATGTGAGTAGCAGGAGGCAGAGCTCCAGTGGGATTCCCTTGAAGCCATGTACCACACAAATGAATCTGACTTACTGAAACATTAATTTTTAATATGCTGCAAGTTTAAATTCCAAACATTTCTTCCTATTCTTCTCTTGATGACACTGAAGAATTTTTCCAATTTCCACAATTAGAATGGAAAGAATTGGCTTTCTGTTTTTGATATAATAATATGAAGTGACATTCTAATTTCAGTTCTTTCCATTTCATTGTTTGATAAACAATATATTAACTTCGTATTGCATGTGTTTTCAATTGTGTTAAGCTGTATTATTCAGTTTATTTTCTGATCCTAGAATTTTTATTAACTTTATAGCTTTATCTTTCTTAAATATACTTGAAATAATTGATAACCCCATTAAAAGCATGACTTTTCTCTAAATTATACATGTATTAATTTGTCTACTTATTATTTGATAATAATGTTCTCTAAATGGTCATACATGCTTTCACTATTACCTACAGATAAGTAGTTATAGATAATCTATAATGTGCCTTAAATTTAGAGTTCTGAAGGAGCAGAATTATGAAGATACTGGGAATAAAACCCTGTAGGACAGTTCTGTAATAAGGAAAGTGAGGAAACAAGGTAACAAATGAAAGAGTTAAAATGACTCTCCGTTGTTCTATAGTACACTTCTGTGAAAAAGGCTGAAATTTCAATCATATCAATTGCTGACTCTTGTTGACTGTTAACTTAAATTTCATCTGAGAATAATACCAAAATTCCAAGGTCTGGCTCTTTGAAATTGAAATACAACTGGTATTTTTCACTCTAGAAAAGAGTGAAACATCACAAATTGGTGATTCACTGATATGATGAAACATGAAAGTATATATATTTTTACTATTAAGGAGAATATGTCAGATATACCTTTTTGGGTAAATAGAAAATATCCACACAAATAACCAGTTGTCCACTCTTGCTTCACCATTAGACAAAATTCCTCAAGGTGAATAAAACAAAAAGGGATCAATTTATTTGCTGAATATGTAATATAATGTTTGTTATTGAACACTATTCTATATTAATTAATGGCCCACATCTAAAATATGGGTGGGGGATTTTTCATGGGATGATTTCTTTTTCCTTGTTAAAGTCATTAAATAACAATGAATAAAATTATTAGGATAATGATTCATGAACATAATAAAGTAGCACACACAACTAAAGAAAATTTTGTAGCTTCAAAAGAGTAACTCTCACAATGAAATAAGCATGTTCTGACCACATGTTTTCATGTAATAGTTTACAAATGTGCCCAACTAAAATTAGCCAGTTTGGCAGGAAAGATGAACTTCTTTAATTAATAGTGAAGATTTTAGCACATTTTTTTTCATACAAGAGGAGAGGTGATTCACTACCCAAAAGCACAAGGGAAGAGAAATACAAAGCAACAGAAGGATACAGAAGTAACCCTCAGAATCCAAGCAGAAAAGTTGCAAAAAATTTTGTTGTACCTATAATTTTACTGAGTATCTGTAACCTAAACTCACCATGCAAAGTGTCAAGATGAGTCAGAAAACTAAAAACCAACTTACTGCACTCTACAAGAGAAAAAGTTGCTCTCTAATAATAGACTTAGGCTCAAAGAAAAAGATTTGATCATTTTCATACAGAAAAATGGTAATCTAAACCAGACAGGATCAGTGATGCTTAGTAAAATTAAATATACTGAACTAGAAATAGTAATGAGATCAAATACTCATTAACGGGCCGGAGTGATAGCCCAGCGGGTAGGGCATTTGCCTTGCATGCGGCCGGCCCGTGCCGGCCAGGGTTCGATCCCGGCATTCCATATGGTCCCCGAGCACCGCCAGGAGTAATTCCTGAGTTCAGAGCCAGGAGAAACCCTGAACATCGCTGGGTGTAACCCAAAAAAGCAAAAAAAAAAAATACTCATTAACATATATATATATATTAAAAACAGCATACATATATATACAACAGCAAAAAAGAGGATCAAAAAAAAATATATATATAACTACTAGTAACATATCTGAAGAGAAACATTCGTAGTAACATATTAGTAGTAAATAACTTATTATCTATCATATTGTCATGAATGGAAAAAATCAAACAAGCAGAAAATTAGCTTTAAAGCAATAAAGTTAATTGAGGACATTGACCAGATAGGTTTAATAGACACGAGAAATATTCTTTACCTCAAATCAAATATTAAAAGCTAAATATGTATTTTTACCCAGTTGTATCCAGGACAGATCATATGTTGGGACACCAAACAAATGTCAATAAATACATAAATATTAAATTATATATGATATCTTTTAGATCACATTGCTATGAAATCAACCATGAAAAGAAAGATGAAGATATATATAAGAAGATGAAGCCACATACTTAAAAATAACTGGTGCCTCAATGAGGTAATCAAATAGGAAACTGAAAAAAAATCCAAGAAACAAATGAGAATAAAGGCCTGAGCTGTATATATTGGATATTGCAAATAGAGTGCTAAGAGAAAATTTCATAGCAACAAAGTGGTAAGAAATAAAACTAAAATTTTCAAATAAATGTTATAAAAGAGATAAAACCTAGATTCATATGAAGGAAATAAATATTAAGAATGACTATAATGCAAAATGCCAATTCAAAGCATCAGTGAAAGCAAGGCTTGTACTTTGAAAGGACAAACAAAATTGGAAACGCTTATCTAGGATAAAAAATAACCAAACTAATAAATTAAATCAGAATTGAAAGAGAAAATGTCACAAAAGATACCACATAAAGAGAAAGGAATATAAGAGAGTAGTCTAAACAACTTTATGCCACTAAGTTGGAATACCTAGGAAAAATGGAAAATTCTTACAATCTTTGTCCTTAGAATCCAGGACTGAATCAAGAAGAAATATTATTCTTGAATAGAATAATTACCAGCAAAGAAAATTAAGCAGTAATAAAATTTTCCCACAAATCTAAACCCTATGACTAGCAGATTTTACCAGTAGGTACAACAAACTTTCAGGGATGATTTATTACCCTTCCATCTAAATATCTCTTGCAAAAACATGGAGGAAAGGGAATTCTCCCAACTCATTTTATGAGACTAATATTAGCCATGCATAAAAAATGACAGGGAGGGACTGAAGAAATTATACAACAGGCAATGTGCTTGCCTGCTTACAGGGTGAATTAAACCCAGCTCCACATATAATCACCTGAAGCTCAGCAGCAGTGATCTCTAAGTGCATAGTGAAGACTAAGCCCTGAGTGCAATCAGGTGTGACCCCAAACTTAAAACAGACAAAAAAAAAATAAAGGCAGGAAGAAACGAAAGGAGGGTGAAGGAAAGAGCAAAAATGCTAAAGAGCATAGATACAAAGGCTGTCAACAAATAAATGTGATTTGATTTCAATAATATATTAAAAGAGTTAAACATTATGACCAAATAGAAGTTAATCCACTTGGAGTGGAATATGAAATATTCCACTCCAATATGAAAGTGTAAGGATATTTCATAGTATGCAGGGTATTTCATAATATGCAAATCAATTTATGTGATATCCACATCAACAACAGAAAAGATAAAAGATAAATACTATATGCAAATATGAATATACACAGCAAAAATAGTTGGCAAAATTCATCATTTATTTAAAAAAAAGTAACATTGAAACAACATATCTCAACTATAGTAAAAGCAGTACATAGTAGTCCCCGACTAAAAGAATATTCTGTAAAAAACTAGAGAGAAAAGAGATAAAGAACCTTCCAAAGAGGCAAGCTAAGGGAAGGGGGGAGAGAATCAGGGACTTTGGTGGTGGGAAATGGGCACTGGTGGAGGGATGGGAGCTGGGACACTGTATGACCGAAACTCAAACATGAACATCTTTGTAATGTATATCTCGCAGTGGTATAATAAAATATTTAAAAAAGGAATAATCTGTAAAAAACTGAAAGTTTTCCTCTAAAATCAAGCACAAAATAGGATTTTCATTCTTACCACAGTTATTTTGCATTGTACTGGGAGTCCTAGTTATAGTGATTACAGAAGAAAAATAAATAAAGGTGATCCAAATTGGAAAAATGTAAAACCAACACTATATGAAGATGATATTTTATAATGCATATAAAGTTCCAAAGAATCCATTAAAAATGTCCTTTGATAAAAAATTTTCCAATAGAGTAAAGTGGAGAGCTATAAAACATGCATAAATCTGTTACGTTTCTTATTGCAAGCAACAAAGCAAAAGAGAAAAAATTGAAAAGTCAGTCCACACTTATAATCACATCTTAAAATAATTACGCCTAGCAATAAGTGAACAAAGAATGTGGAAAACAGAATATTGAAAACTATAAGTCAAATATTAAGAGAAATAAAAAACAGAAATAAAAATATACTTTGTTCCTGAATTGAAAACATTAACATTGTAATCTACCCAAACCTTTACGTAGACTAATTGCAATTTGTATCAAAATCCCAATGACATATTTAAGAAATGGAACAAACATTATTTAAATTCATGAGATCATGAAAGATCCCAAGGAGCAAAATCAATATGCAATAAAACAATGGAGGTATCATTAAACCTCCATTGTTTAATGATATCTTAAACCATACCACATAACTGTAGTAATAAAACGATATGGTAGTCCAATGAAAATTTACACACAGAAGTGCGCTATGAGAGCCAAATACCAGCCCCTCAAACCTATAAATAATTAATTTATTATAAAGAAGCAAAGACCATAACGCAAAATGAAAATTTCTTCAATAATTTGTGTTGGAAAAACTGGATAACCTCATATGAAATAAATTGAATAGCAGTGCTATAATATTATAACACTGTTACAATAGTTAATTCAAAATCACTTGATCACTTGACATCCCATTATTCAACAGTTTGCTGGAGCAGGTGCTAGTCACATTTCCATTGGACCCTACCACGTGCCAGTGTAGCCCAATGGCATCTGGTTGCTTCAGGAATACGAAGAGCCTCAAACCGTTTGTTCAGGGTCTTGACGAAGAGGTCTGACCATCTTGTAGGTGGGCGGCCACGTAATCTTTTGACATCCTGTGGGATCCAGTCGGGAACGGCTCTAGTCCAGCAGCCGTCTCCAAATCGCATTACAAGTCCAGCCCATCTGATTTCCGATGCCTTCCCAGTGAGACAGCATCCCTGACTCTGGAATAGCGACAGAGGTCGGAGCTCCGGATTTCTTCTTTCACTTGAGTAGGTGTGATACTGCAAGCATAGCTCTTTCGATTCCTCTTTGGGAGACCCAAATAGCATTCTCATCCTGCTTTCATAAGGCCCAGGTCTCTGAGGTGTATGTTAATGCAGGCTGAATGGTGGAGTTGAAGAGAAGTGGCCGGAGCTGGAGGTTCTTTGTTATCTCCTATATCTTCGATGCTTTTGAAGGCATTCCATGCTGCTCTCTTCCTCCTGCGCGGCTCAGGTTTTAGGTCATTCATCACATTGATTTCTTGACCTAGGTACACATAACTGCTGCATTCATAGATGTTTGTTCCATTGATAGTGAATGAGGCCTCTGGAACTAGTTCATTTCTCATGAACATAGTTTTGTTGAGATTCAGCTGTAGACCTATCTTTCCACATTCTCGGTCAAAGTCAGCCAGCATTTGTTCTGCTTGGCTAATGTTTGGTGTTATTAGAACGATGTCATAAGCAAAGCGGAGGTGGTGTAGTTGCCGACCGTCTATCTTCACTCCCATTCCTTCCCATTCTAATTGTTGCATGATGTTCTCAAGGGTGGTGCTGAAGAGTTTTGGTGAGATGGTATCACCCTGCCAAACCCCTCTTTTGACATTGATAATCCCTTCTTTGTAGAATGGTGAGATCCTGGTGGTGAATCCGTAATACAACTCACAAAGGATCTTGATGTATTGGATTTGAACGCCCCTGCTTGGCTAGGGCTTTGATGACCACTTCAGTCTCCACAGCATCAAAAGCTTTCTTTAAATCAATGAACGTGAGACAGAGAGGCATCTAGAACTCCCTACAAACTTCAATGAGCTTGGTTACCGTGTGGATATGGTCGATTGTGCTGAATCCTTTTCAGAAGCCAACTTGCTCGCAAGGTTGTCCTTCATCTAATGTTCTGCCAATCCTATTCAGGACGACTCGAGTGTACAGCTTGTAGATGACAGACAACAGGCAGATGGGGTGATAGTTGCCAATACCGTGGATTTTTCCCTTCTTGAGCAGTAGAACTGCCATGCTGGTTTTCCATTGGGAGGGCACCTTGCATTCAGACATTTAGCATTTGAAGAGCCGAGCCAGTGTATTGATGAGTACTGAAGGCAGATCTTCAAGTGTTCGGGTCTGACTTTGTCTGGGCCTGGTGCTGTTCCCTTATTTACTGACGAAATGGCAGGTCGGATTTCAGAAGAGAGATTGTTGTGAATGACATATCCATCCTGCGGAATTTGGTATGTGGGCAGGTGGACGTGGCTATCAAAGAGATCTTAGTACAAGTCATGGATAATCTTCTCCATTGATTTCTGGAAGATGTGATAGATCCATCAGGACTTTGAAGGGCAGTCATCTTTGTCTTATAGTTGGCGAAAGACAGGTGGGCATTGTGAATGCTTTTCCTGGCTTCTGCTGCATCTTCCAGTATTTCTGCTCTTCTCTCTTTGAGGTCTTCCTTTATTGCTTCTCTGCACTGCTTTGCAAGCTGGATGTTAGCATTTGGTCACCTGAGGCTTGCAACTTGCCACGTTGGCGAATGAGCTCGAGAGTTTTTGAAGACAGGCGTCCTTTGTGTGTTTTTTCTCTCTCGGCATTCTTCGCACAATCATGAAGGTGCTTAACCAGTCGGTTGTATTCCTCATTGATGTCATCAATGATGATATCTTCCCATGTTGCCGCAATGGTGCCAAAGAGTTCCCAATTGGTTGTCATTCTGGGAGTTCTCTTCTTAAGCTTTGCAGCCTTTTCTCCCCATTGCATGAAGAGGAATTCTTCACTAAGGAGATGGTGGTCCGATCCTGTTTGGAATTTTGGAATGACAGCAACATTGGTCAGGCAAAACCGTCTATTGAAGATGATGTGGTCATTGTCATTGTGGAACTGTCCACCAGGGGATTCCCATGTCTAACCTTTTGATTCAGCATTCTGGATCTGTGAGTTCCCATGAGTGGTCTTGGTGGACATGATGAACTCAGATAGTCTCTCACCCTGTTCGTTCCATTCTAGGCCATGGGTCCCGATGTGGAGTTCTACGGCCGATCTTCTTGGTCCTATCTTGACATTAAAATCACCGACTATGATCTTGTAGAAGGTGTGATCTTTTTTATAGAACTCCTCCAATTCCATGTAGAATTTCTCAATTTCTTCTTCCTTGTATGTGGATGTTGGTGTGTAGACAACGAAAATAAAAACTGCTGGCAGTGGGCCACATCTCTTTAAGTGTAATCATCCTATCCGGTTTGTTAGGTAATCAAATAAATCAATGTTTGTGGCCATGTTCGTGTTGACAAGGACATCGATGCCACCCACGCCTCTTTCATCGCATGTTCCGAGGAACAGTTCTTTTCTGGTGTCAAAAACGGCTTGATGCGATTGACGCCTCCTCGCCTCAGTCAGACCAATGATGTCATACTTGATCTTTTGCGCTTGCACCATCAGGTGCTCGATATATTCTTCCATTGCCAGTGTACATGCATTGAAAGTACAGGCTGCCATTTTAGTCCTTCTTCATTTCGGCAGCTTAGTATGGCCCTGAAATTTTATCAGACCCTCTTTGTTCGTCCTTCTTAGTGCTGCCGTATTAAGGGCTCTTTCAGGGTCAGGAAGATGAACATTTTTTATTACTGGTTTTGGCATATTGAATACGCATCGGACAGCTTGTCGAGCTCTGCCATGCGGGTGGTATGCTCTTAGTAGCTTACTGGGCTAAGCACTGCCAGGAGTAATTCCCTTAGTGTAGAGCCAAGAGTAACCCCCTGAGCATCGCTTGAGTGTGATGTCGCTCTCACCCTGACAATAGGACATACCCTTCAGCTGCTCCACGTAGTCAGAGGACACATGGCCTGTGCCCAGGTCGTCCCACTGGTGGTCCTTTAGAATGCAGCGAACATGGCGGCGGTAATTGTCAGGATAGCAGAGTGGTCTAAGGCGCCAGACTCAATTCAAAATACAAAAGCTAATCAAAATACAAAAATTAATTTGAAAAGTAGTTCAAACTTAAAGCTAATATCTATCCAAAGTCATCTAATACACTAAAAAATAGCATAGGCAAGGAGTCAAGGCTAAAGTATAGCAGGTGGGGCATTTATCTTGCATGCGGTTGACCCAGGTTCAATCCCCAGCATCCCATACGTCCCCAAGCACCGCCAGGAGTAATTCCTAACTGCAGAAGAAGGAGTAACCTCTGAACATTACCAATTGGATATAAATAAATAAATAGATAGATGGCTAGATAAATAGACAAATAAATAAATAAATGCCTTTCTTTTAAAAATAGAAAAGAAAAGCAAATATAGGCAAAACACTATGATATTGGCCTCCATGATCTATTTGTGATTTAACTCCAACAGCAAATGAAATAAAAGCCAAGAAATGGGATCATATAAAGCAAAAGATATTTTACACAGATAAAGAATCTATCATTAAAATGAAAATCCACCTTATTTTATTGGAGAAGGTATTTGTGCAACATACGCCTGCATGATGTGTTTTATACTCTTAAAGCTATTATCTAAGAGGATAAAAATATATACAGCACTCAAACTATAGCAACAACAAAAAATCAAAACTCGGAGAAGAGATAAACAGACATTTCTCCAAAGAAAATGTACAAATGGCCAGCATGCATTTTCTTGTAAAATGCTGAGCATTATTGGTTGTCTGAGAAACACAAAGCACCAATCAAATATCATCTTTGAGACTAATCTACATAAGACAACCAGAAATAACAAGTAATGGTTTCAGAGTTGAAAAATAAGTGCCTTAATACACTTTTGGTAGGAAAGTAAATTGTTTCAGCTTCTAAAGAAATTGATATGAAGATTTCTTGAAATATTAAAAATGGATCAAAATAATAAAAATGCAATTTGACAGTTTCACTTATTTATCTACCCACAGGATAAGAAAGTTGAATTAAAAAAAGACATATGCACATCTATGTTCTCCTACATTACAGTAGCAACAATCTGAAAAAATGCAAGTGCATGACATAAATGAATAAATAAAATGTAGTATACTACCAAAGAATGCTTTTGAACAATAAGAAATAAAATGGAGTCATACCTTTTATAATAAAATGTATGTAAATGGTGAGTATGAAATAAATTAGAAAAAAAGAAAAATAACATTAATCTCACAAGCAAATCGATGATGAACGGGAAGACAGTGATACAGTGATGTGGGATATTGAGAAGCAAATCAAGGGAACACACAAGACTAAATATAAGGAAACCTTTGAACTCACAGAACTGAAAATACCAGAAGGGGAGGAGGAAGACTGTGAAAGGGAGAAGAGGGCCTAGTGGAGTGTGATAGAGGATTTAGGTGCTTTGGTAGTAGCTGCTGTGTGGTAATCTGAAAAGGTGTAAATTTGCACACCTAAAATAAACTTGAATAAAGTAACATTACCTCAATTCCTCACCAAAATATTTTACTAAATATAGCTATTTAGTTATTTACTTAAATAGGAGTGGGAATTACTAGCTACTATATTTTTCCTTGAATTTCTAATCTTGGTTAGGACTTGTTTTTGTCAACTAGTGTCAAAATCAGTTTATTTTACATTTTGATATAAGATTAAAAGAGGCACTTAACTATAACAAATATATAAATAATATGTAATCTATTTTTCTGAATGCATGCAATGTATACTTTAGGATTGCATACCATGATTCCAAAGAAATAAATGATTCATGAGACTATTAAGTGGTTTGGGACCCTATTCACCTTGTTTTGATATTCATTCAACAGCTGATCCTCCTCTCTTATAAGTTGAACCAGATAACTTTAGAATCTAATGTTGCTGAGTTGTGGAGATAATAATTACCTAAAAAATGGGGCGAGAGCAACAGCACAGCAGGGAGGGCATTTGCCTACCATGCAGATGACATGAATTCCATCCCCAGCATCCCATATGGTCCCACAATCACTGCCAGGATTGATTCCTGCGTGCAGAGCCAGGAGTAACCCCTGAGCATTGCCAGGTGTGACCCCCAAAAGAAAATAATAATAATAATATAATAATAATAATAATAATTACTAATAATTAGCTAGGAAGGCTTCGGGGGATAAGTAAACTCAATTATCTATTATAATGAATATATACTTAAAATTTGAGATTTACAGAGACCTGTGCTGATGATATCAGCTAGACATCGGCATAATGCTCATTTTGTGGTGCTCCAGTTCCATCCGCTTCTCTGATACACGGTATCAGTACGTTTTATTGCCCACAAATAAAATTCTTACACTGCCACCTCCAGACCCACTCTACCAAAACTTCCCCCATGCACTCTGAGCTATTTGTTTTTTCCTAGATTGCCAATATCAGTTAAGTGTTGATCAGATTCTAGAACATCAAAGCAATTAACAATAAGGTGTGAATGAGGCTTACAGGTTTACAAGGCAGATTTGCATTGTAAAAGAGGGGCTGTTAAACACAAATGAATTCCTAATAGATGGAGTGTGTGAGAGATACTTTTCTCTTCAAGGAATGGGGGGAAGATTTCTAGTGCTCTTTTTCAGTCTGAAGACATCAAGCACTGTCTTTTGGCTTCCCACTTCCGGCTACAATTTTTCTTTTTTTTTTAAACTTTTTGTGTCACACCCACGATACTTAGGGGTTACTCTTCGCTCAGGAATTACTCCTGGCAGTGCTGCTGGGGGACCATGTGGGATGTTGAGATCTGAACCCAGGTCGGCCATTTGCAAGGCAACCACCCTACTGCTGTGCTATCACTCCGCCCTGCATTTCTTGATATTCTGCCATTTCATCCCCCACCTTTGTTACAATATGTTTAAAAACATTTAAAATAGAGACTCGTTAGAGAGTAGCTTGATAGACTTATATGAATGGAAACATCTTCAGATCTCAAAGTAGATACCACAGCACTAATTTTTGTACTAGGCAATTTAAAGTAGCTAAGGCAATCCATTGTAGAATTGGCTCTCCCTTTTCTGTTAAATTATAAAGAGAAATAAGAATATTTCCTACCGGGAGGAATAGAGGTACTTAAAGGTGATAAAGTCTTCTGCTTATGCATGAAACTATATCAGTATCAGTATTGTAAAGCACTGTGCCAGAATTTTTATTCTTTAAAGAAAGGGCCTCTCAGAGAGGCTGGAATCTGGGTGGACGGGAAACTCGGTACATTGGTGGAGGAAGTGGATACTAGCGAAGGGACTGGCGTTGGAACATTGTATGCCCAAAATCCAATCATGATTTATAATTGACAGGACTACAATTTTGAAAAAGAAATCTAAACATGCACATTCCTTTCCCTGGGACAAATAGTTCTGAATTTCTGGGAAGAAAAAGATCAGTAAGAAGAGGAGTAGGCCTGTGAGGGCCAGTAATTACATTTCAAAATAAAGCAGGAAATCTTCCCACTCCACAGATTTGCTTCCCCACTTTTCCCCTTCCTTATTTCCTTTAACCACAAACTAGCCTCTGCTTTCTTTCCTTTCCCTTATTTCCTTTGACTTCTAGGGAAAAACTATATCAGAAGTTCATGGAAACACTAGCAAAACTTTGGAAATTCAGTCTTTAATTTCATTATGCAATCCATAGACCTCCAGATCTCTGTGGACTCTCAGTGCCCATCAGTTCATGTGATCCGGAAATGTTATAGAGTTGAATCAGATGATATTAGTGAAAGTCTTTCACTACCACATGCTTTTACTTCTACAACGATGACCACACAAAGTCAACTTTGTGTCTGAATAATTTTTCTATTGTCCTTACACATGTCCTAGAAATTGGAAGATGGAAGTTTGTTGAATTATAAAAAGAAATACTAGTATCCATGTTGAAACAAGGTTAGATATTTACATGGCTCTTTCACCTCTATTTTTTTAAAAATATCTTTAAAGGCATTTTAGAATGAACCAAGGACAATAATATGCAGGGAGATTATTTGAATTTACAAACTAAACATAATTAATTTTCCAATCCAATTTCCCAAGAATTTTGCTTCAAATACTATACTTTTTCTTTACAAATATTAAGTTCCTAATAAGCCTTCTTGTAAAAAATATAAACCTAAAAACAATATTTGTACATTTAAAATTTGTATCCAAAATTTGTATCCTAAAATTTATATCCTAAGTTATAGTAGAAATATGATTTGAAATATAGTCATCTTAAAATAAGTATTTCAATAGCTAATGCTTATTTTTTGAAAATAAACATCTTTTTCATTAAAAACACTGGAATAAACATCTTTCTTCTTAAAAACATTGGAACATTGGAACTAGAGAAAAAAACAAAACTTTTTCTTTACAGGTGATCATTTGTGACATTTAATTTATCCTAAAGAGAATGATTGTCACAGGAAACTAATATATTTTTAGTTTGTAAGTAGAGTAGACATGATTAAAATACAAACTGGGACACTTTTGGGTGTGAAGTGCCTGGGCAATAGGATAAACTGAGAGTTATGGTCAACCAAATCATAAGAAATATACTGAATCTGAGTGATGAGATTGAAATGAAATGAAAACGGCCAGCAGATTGAGCATGTCCCATGTTCCTTGTCTTAATTTCATACTCCCATGAAGTTGATTTTTAAATACTATGAATACTTTTGAATGCTTTAATTCAAAGCATGATTGGTCTAAGAGATGATCAACTATTGGGGTATCTTTAAAACCGAATAATGGGGAAGAGTTCCTTCACTATCACTATCACTATCTTCACGTTGATCATCTATTTGCTAGAGCGGGCACCAGTAAAAATCTCCATATGTCCTGTCTCATGCTAGTAGAACCCAAAGGCATCCGCTTGCTCCAGGAACATAAAGTGCCTCAAGCCATTATATTAGGTCATGGGAATGACCTAATATAAATGTTACTGGTATTTGGCATATCAAATACAACACGAGCAGCTTGCCAGGCTTGCCATGCGGGTGGCATACTCTTGTAGTCACCTCTAAATAAAGCAATTATTGATGAACCATGCAGCCGCTAGCAGCTGCGCGAGCCGGGCTGTGATAGTCTGGTCTGCTGGGTGGAGTTGTGACGCAGAAAGAAGTCTGGATGTGGAAAATGGCAGCCCCCATGGTGGGGGTGGGGTCGTCTGGCTTGTTGTGAGGCTCTGCTGGGGTGGCAGGCGAGCGCTAGAACCTGCCATGCCTCCCGGGAGACTCATGAGCGGCTGGGCACAGAGAGAGCAAGTAGCAGCTCTGCCCCATGTCTGAGAGTCTCTGGTTCAGCATACCTGGGCCGGATTGAAAAAAAAACTGCTGCAGGGTGGGTGTTGATGATCCGGGCTGTAATAGTCTGGTCTGCTGGGTGGAGTTGTGACGAGAGGGAAGTCCAGATGTGGAAAATGGCGGGCCCCATGGAGTAGGGGAGGGTGGTCTGGCTTGTTGTGAGGCTCTGCTGGGGTGGCAGGCCAGGGCTAGAACCCCCCCCCGGGTGCCTCATGAGCAGCTGGGCACAGGGAGAGCAAGTAGCAGCTCTGCCCCATGTCTGAGAGTCTCTGGTTCAGCATACCTTGCCTAGGAATAACATGAAATCGCCCACTGTGTTGATGGTGGCCACTCACAAAGCATTCTCCACGAGGATGACAAAGGCGTCCTTCGCAGAAGTGCAGAAGTTGGTGCTGTTGATAGCTGTGGCTGTGTATGCATTCTGATTTAAATAATTTAGGCACTTTTCAAGACAACAAAGGCAACAAATGCAAGATTTCAGCACACACCAGGCACAAGCATTTTCCTTTCCTTTGGGCTGACTGTGGATGTACATAAGGATCCTCAGGGGAATTTTGACTAAGATGATAATGAAAGATCCTTTGGCCACAGTACCAAGGTGATAACGAATAAGGCGATTCACTAATGCCAAAATAGATGTGAATGGCAAATTCCTTTTATCTCTCGTAAAGTACTAAGTCACCACTGCTCCTGCCACGCTCATCTGCTGACAGGCTAGAATAAACTCACTGATCCAAATCAGGCCCACCACATGGTACCACCACATGTACTGGAGAGGCCCAGAAACTTTGAATTCCACAAAGCCTTGGTCATTCTGAACAGCACTGCCAGTAGTACCAAGGAAAAGAAGTGTCATGATCCAGTACGCCCCAAACAAGACAAGGGCAAAGAACGTCCAAAAAGGGCTGGAAGACCAGCAGCAGCAAATGAATGAAGACTTTGCCAGCCACATGGAACAAAGCAATGGTGAGAGCAACACGCTTGAGCATAACCAACATGATCAAGAATAATATAACCGTGAACACTGTGGCGGCGTAGATGAGGAGGGCCCGGAGATTGTCCTCAGCTATTTGAAGCTGTTCAGGAATAACTGTTTCTTTGGGAGACCTTCTCTGCTTTGCATATAGCCACCAAAAGTACACCCGTGCCACCAAGTGAACCCAGAATGACCAGGATTGTTAAGATCCACACAAGTATTCTTGAAATGTATCTGATCATCACCATCAAAATCATGGAGAGAACTAGTGATAAACTATTGGGGTATATTTAAAACCGAATAATGGGGGAAGAGTTTCTTATACTAAGATTTAAATTAACCCTCTAACTTTAAGGAGTCTCCCAAATGCTGCTTACAGTACCAGTTCTCCTGGAGTCATTCAGTTAACCAGGCTATCATTGATAGGGTTGAAAGATGCAATGCTGCTTGACCCCTATGCTGCCAGAGACCACCAGGGCTACCCTGGCAGTGTTGGAGACTACATTAATATTACGTAAGGAAAGATTTAGAAAAGGATCTACTAAACTCCTCAGCACCCAAACTATGTACCTTTGACCCTGGTGCTATCTCCCACCAGGGTCAGCTAGGTCCCAGAGTCCCAATTTTTATTTAACCACTTGGTAGTTAAACCATTTGGACTCTCATCTGATATTTTATTATCCATAGCCTATAGTCTCAGGCGAAATAATTTTTTTTCCGTATAACCCCAATAAAACTAAACATCTTCCTGGTTGTCTAAGTTATGTCATAGAAAATGTCAAAAAGAGAAAAATCTGTACATCAATTGAATTATTTTAAGAGCTGATCAAAATAATACTGTGTAATACAAAGACTTTTTAAAGAGTAATAGATGAAATAAATTGTTAAAGGACTTGTATGAGTAAAATTTGATAACATGGAACCACATTTAAATCTTAGGATATACTTGTAATGATATTTGTATCACACATAAACATTATTTTCATATTTTATTTTTTTAAAAAGACGCTATTGGCACATATTCTTACATGACATTCGGCTCTACTGAAAAGTGAACCTCTAAAATGGGATATTTTCAATAACATTACCATAAAATGATAGATGAAGAGAGAGCTTGGCACCTATTGCTAACTACTGCTGAATTATTAGGACTTTTTCAAACAAGATTATTTAGTCTATATGAAACAACATATTCCCAGTCACTATAAAGTTTAAGTTCCTTTTATTTGGTTCTTATAAAAAGAAAATACAGTTACCTGTAATTTAAACTTTGATTTGAGGTAAAAAGTTACCCTTCTCAACAAGTTTGGAGTGGAAGTGTGGAATGTCTGGGAAGAAAGTAATAGAACTTTATTGTGGAGTAGCTCACAAAGGAATACAAGACACATTACATAATGCAGCCCTTTGCTTGTGGAGCTTGTGACTGAAGCCTGCAGTTGTAGCTCAGACTGAAAGCTGCCACCCAAATTCTTCCAAACTCTAGGCAGCTCTTGAGTCTTTTTCCCCACCTTCTGCCATGATTACTCTGGCGCCTAATTGAATCACACCTTATATTTAAGGTCAGTAACCTAAAATGACCCACGGCTACTTCTTTTCCTCCTCGGAAGTTCCACCATCACTTAGAATATTTGAACGACTTGAAAATATTTTCTCTCCCAACTTATACAGTTTTTCTCCCCAAAAGCAAAGGCTATATTAGATTTCTCACTCATGGGTTCAAGCCTTAGGTTAAATACTTTGGAAGCTAATTAGCATGCTAAGAAGTCTGGAGCATTTGGGTGAGTCACAGTATGTTACCTAAGGGACAAAGAAAACGTCTTGTTGCTAGTGATATTTGACAAGTGCTGATTCCTCAATTCTTTTTAATAGAACCGGAGCTGCATAACATGGTATTCTTTATATATAAGAGAGATCTTGTTTATATCATCACTTTAAAGCACCCATTCCTTTGAAGCTTTATTCTAATATCTTTTCCTTAAAATATATTTCCACCAAGTTTAGAAAACTTTGAAGTATTTACTTTTATGATATTAATAACGGAAACCCCCCGGTATAACATCTTGAGTGTAATAAATTCTTTCCATGTAAATTCTTTAACATCAGATTATTTTGACCTGGTTTAATAATCTGTATAGTATAATCTTATACTAATACATTTCCCACTTCTATTCAGCGTGAGATTTTTTTTTCTTATATATATTGAATGTCTAGGATATTTAATCAAGGAGGGAAGCAAGTAAGTATCTATTAAGTGCCAAGAATGTTCCCAGTGTTTGCCATCTAGTTAGGAAGAGTAGTTTGGATACTTCAGATTATGAATGTTGTTTTGTGGTTAAAAACGTAGTAGTAGCAGAAATCCTCACTTGAGTGGCTTGAACAACTAGGGATCTGTCTTTCTCGTGTAACAAGAAATTTAAAGGTAATGAGTTACTACTGGTGTGTGAGAAAATCAGGCCCAACATCTCCGGGGTTCTTTTCAGGTGCTTTTTCTTTAGCATGCTTATAGTTTTATGACCACAGAATCAGTGCTGTAATTTCTGGCAGTGGGTTCCTATTCAAAGAGGGAAGAAGGAAAAAAAAAAAAAGAAGCAAAATACTCCCTTTTGCCTCTACCTCTGTCAGTAAAAAGAAAGCTCGTCTCAGAAATCAGCCTCTCAAGCAGATTGCCACATTGATCCTATTGACTAGAACTGGGTCCTGAGGCCACCCGTGGTTGCTAGGGAGGCAAGAAAATCAGAGAATAAATTTGTCATAATTGGCTCAGACATATCATAACTCATCATCCAGGACTGAGTGCATTACCACTCGGAATAAAACGGGGCCTGTAGCTAGCAATAATGGGGAGATGGATATTGGAGGCACAATTAATATCCATTCCAGCTATATAGTAGTCAAAAAGAGAAAAGTGGGAACCACCAAAACTACAAAATTATTTATGGCAGAGAAAACAGCAGGTTTTTATTTTGTTTTGGCTTTGGGTCCACTCTTGGTGCTCAGACCTGACTCCTGTCAGTGCTCAGAGGGCAATATGCAGGGGGGATTTGAACTAGGTTCAACAAAGAATAACAAAGTTTAAATAATTTTAAATTAAAAATTTTAAAACTTACTCTGAACTTTAAAATAATTTTAAGCAAAAGTTTAAGTAAATACATATGTCATATTTGGCTAATAATCGCCACTAAATTGTGAACACTTTTACTCTTTGGAAACAAAAAATCTTATTCTTAATTCCTAGTGCCTCGTTGAATGATGTTAATACTTGTTGAATTACAAAACATGAAAATGATTTCAGCACAGCAGTTCAGACATGATTTAACAAATCATGGTAATGATATAATTTTAAAATCAGGACTACTTGGTCAATACTGCAATAAAACAAAAAATATATATAGTCTGGCTAGATTCTAGCATCCGTGTATGTCAATACTAGAACATCCTTAAGGAGGGTAGAACAAGAAATGGACGATGAAATATCAAGTTTATCCTTTGAACTTACTTACAAATGCCTGGTGTGCTTCTGAAATCTCATTTTTTTAAATAGGCATACAGTAGCCCATCAAATTGTTCAAGTATTACAAGCATCAAGCCTGTTTCTTGTCACTTTTCCTGCAATTTCTGTTGACTTTGACCTCCAGGGATCAACAATATGAATGAAGCTTTGTAAAAATGAAAAATCATTCATTGGAAATTCCTAAATTCCTTCTTTCTTAATATAACTGAAATCTACATGTATTTGTTTCTATTCTATTCTGCCACTATCCCCAGGTTTTCAGGTGATTATAAAAATAAACTGACTAGAAATTATTTCCTTCTAGTGAGGAACTTAAGTTTTGTTCGACTTGAGAAAACGAATTGTCCAAAGGTCAAGGACATAGTTCAGTGATAGAGCACATACCTAACGTGGGGAATTTTGAGTTCTGTTCCTTGCACATATTGACTCTAGAGAATTGTCCCAGTACCCACAGGACACTGTATTTGCTAGGTTGAGTGTTTAACCGGCTAAGTATTTGCTGGACTGAGCATCACTGGGAGTGGACAAGACCACCAGAATGCCAGTGGGTGTGCCCCCACCCAAATGGAGGCAGGTAAAAAAGATAATTAGACTGACACTCACTCTTACAATACTAACTTAACCAGACAACTCAGACAAGAGTTAACCTCACCTTCTTCAAATTAAACACAAATAATTTCGACTTAAGGGAAATTAGATTTTTCACTATAAATCTGACTTTTTTATTTAACAAAGAAGGAGTGTTTGTTGTATTTTGTTTCTCAAGTTCTATAACTTAAATTTGCTTGCAGATTTTAATTTGAATGGAGTAAAACCAAAAAAACCAAAACAATGATCAAAATAATTTTATTTTGAATTTTACCTCCATGAATTTTTATGTAATTTCAGGGAATTGACATATATTGTTTTTATTATTTTCATTTTATCTGGTAAAAGACATGCAACTGTATTAGGGTATAGACTTAGTTTTAAACTGTGAAACCTTAGTGTGTGATACATATTTGTATCATATGTGTGATCTATAGCCATGTAATGACACTTGTACATTGCTGAAGTCCTCTTCTTCATTGGTTAGATTAGAATACTATAGATTTGTGTATAACAGTATTTATCTTGACAAAGTAATACATAGATATTGTTTTAATTAAAATGATCTCAGTGGAAAATTTTAAATAATTCGTATTAATATTTTAACATAACTAATGCTCCACTTAGATAGTTATTCAATTTAACTGGGTGCCATTTTGTCAAAAATGAGGTAAGTAAAATTAATGTCTCTGTCTTCTATTGAATTCAACAAATAGGCATCAATAGAGTAGTTACTTAGTGAAAACTAGTGCAAACTAATATGGTGATACTTTCATATTTTCATTCAATTAGTTTATAATTAAATTTATTCAAGATTGTTCATTTCTTAACACACCCTAGTTTTTTTATGCTTGGGGTGTCATCTTTGAATGAGGATATATTACACTCCAAAGCATGGAAATTCATTCATCTGCCAATTTGGAAAGCAAAAAATTGGTTGTAGCATCATTTTAGATTATAATTTACATCACATTTTCAGTGCAGAAAACTTACAAAATTCTGAGATTATTACCTCTCTCTTACCCAAAGAAGACTAGTGCAAATAGAAAAGCTAAATAAAGTTATTCCCATTTTAGTGACTGAAAAACTGAACCTTATACTATATAATGAGCCAGTGTATGGAAACTGGTAAAAATCTAGATAGTCTAACACTAAGGCTAGCTGACCTCCTTTATATGTGATGATTTCTTTTAGAAATTTCTGTCAAACTTGATTGCTAAAACATCTCCCTCTCCTGATCTTCTCTTAGTCCTTTTCTAATTATCAGTTTAGCCATTGATGATTTCAGATGTATCAACAATCACTTGATCACTTGTCTTCCCGTTGTTCATCACTCAAGCGGGCACCAGTTATGTCTCCACTCTTTGGAAATGAGATCCATTTTGTTACTGTTTTTGGCATATTGAATATACCCCAGGTAGCTTGCCAGGCTCTGCCGGTATTAACAATCGGTAGGAAAAATTATGATGGAAGAATGGAGTTGTACAGATGTTTGATATGTGAGCTGTGATATGATGCTTTAGCCTTTTACATTGAAATTAGAAATAATGAAAAGTTGGGTACTCCTTTATTGTTCTAATCTATACATTTTTAACTGTTCAACCACAGTAAAGAAACCAATACTTTTACTAAGTAAGAACTTCATTCTAAACATGCTACCTTGGAAAATTTGCCTCAGTTTTTAAAATTTCATTAAATTTTCCAAGCCTGCTTATGAGAGGAGTCTGGAATATACATTTCTTTTTTAGAAAATTGCAAAACAAATGCTTAGAAGCAGGGGAGTAAAATTTCCTTCTCTAACTGAATTTTTTCTTCCTGGGTAGTAAAAATTTATATCAGTATTTAATCTCATAGTTTTATTTGTCAAAAAAAATCACATATAAGGTCTAGGAAAATAGCTGGTATCCACAACTGAATTGTGAAACAGGCCAAACTGCATAGGCGTGGCTGAGGGAAGGGTAGTATCCTCCTGGAAATGCTGAAATTTAGGAAAAGATTTCATATTAGTGTTAGGAGTGATTGTGGGAAAGTTCAGGTGATTCTTAAGTCTCATTATCTGGGTACCAACTCGCTTGCTTCTCTCCTATTCTGTGTTCTCATGAAGAAATTGATTTACTAGATTTAAGATATTATTAAATACATTTTGCATTAATATTATATGTCCTCTTTGAATCCAAGTGGCAATACAATAGAATTTCATTTTATAAATAACACCTTTCAAGCTAACACCACAGGGCACAGTACAAAAGAATCAAAATAGAACACAAATGCTGTAATCAAATGCAGACCCCAGGAAGGCTGATTAAAAAGGCATGTTGCTAGTAAGAGCAGCCGACAGGGTAAGTATAGTGGGTCAAAGCAGAAAAGCCAGCTGAACAGAAGGGCAAACTAAAATAAACGGACTTGCTCGCCTGATTCACGTGGACTTACTATGCTCCTTTGTCATCAGTTCTTTTGGTCTCAGGAATTACTTGGGAGGGATGTTTTATTTGTTAGTTAGGGAGATAGAAATCAAACATATGTAGGGTCATTAGGTTTATCGTCAGTTCTCACACACAATACAAACAAAAGAAAATCCTAAGACAACTGGCTGCAGCTGCAGTGATGCCTTCAGTCTGATTATGAGACAACCCGTTATGACTTGCTTTGCTTGATAATACTACTGGTTTTCAGAAAATACATCTGTGAGGAAAGAAGTAGATCCCTTTTATAATAGTAAAATCAGAGAAACCTGCTATGACCAGAGGTGAAAATGGATGCCTTTTTAATAATTTCCTCATCATATCATCTCCTCCTCATCCAGCTGCTTTCTGTAACCCCAGCCTGTCGCCACCAGAAACCAAGGATTTGTGTGTTTGTAAACCCTATTTTAATGATAGGAGAAAGAGGTGCTGTTGTCTTTTTTTAATGATTTAAAACACTAGACCCAAACTAGGTGAGGTATTCTAGCTATACAAAATCAGCTCTAACAATAATCCAGTGTTCTTTAAGGAGTATACCGATTGACCATTCACTGGTGCTTCTCTATTGCAAATTGAGAGTGGTGTAAGAACCCCAGAAAAAAGTCCCTGCTAAATGCAATATATCAATTTTTAAAAAACAGCAACCTATCCTTTTTGGTATCTCAAAAGAAATAAAGACAAAAAAAGACAAAAAATAATAAATATTGGCTCTAGTATTAATAAAATTAAACAGAAAAATTAAAATTAAGAAATGGGTGAATTTTTTTCCTCTTGAATTATTATGTTGTTAGTAATGACTCTCCTTATTGCTCTTGCAGTTGAAATTCTATATTGATATCACTGAGTAATAAATTTCAGTCAATAATATTTCTTTACATCGTTTTTTAAAAAATCTGTAAATTATAAACAATACATATCAGGAAATTTGAGAAGAAATACAAATGCTACTTAACCACGTTTTAAAAAGATAATCTCGCTTTTATTAGTTCTAATCATTTTAATTTTGCTATGAAGTTTATTTATTGGTAAAGTGGAACAATCTTATAGTAAGGGAAATCATTGGAATGTAATCTCCAAAATGAGTTATTTCATAAAGTGTGTGCACAAGTAATGGTCCCTGTGAAAAGGCCATATCAGTAAATCGTCTCCTTTCAGGTCCTGATTTTGATGACCAACAATGGAAGTGTAAGCAGCTTCTACAAGCATGCAACTTCCTCAATTACCCATCCCACACAAGGGATATACAGGCACGCACACACACACACACACACACACACATATACACACACACACATGCCCACAAACTCCATTTTGGGGCCTTTGTATGGTAGAGTGCATCCTATAAGATGCTCTATGTGTCTGTGGTGAAAGTGCTGGTGCCTGCTACCTGAAACTGCTGATTCATAGCAAGTTCTGCTATAAACAACCCTCTAGAAAGTTCTCTGCCATCCAGTGAGTTATGGTTTGCCTGTGCAACAAGGTCTGGATACCAGCGTGGAATGAAGAATATACTTCCTGGGACTCTCAATCTAAGCCCTCCAAGTAGTGGTTGCACCTTATACTTTGTATTATTATACAATTTAAAATGATGTTTTATTCTTCCTCATTACTCCAATGCAGCTATATTTAATATTTCTTATATTGAAATTTTCCTGAGTGATTTGTCTCACTTAATGGACTTCAACTAATACTTACCCAAAGAATTCAAAGAATGTGTGTTTTGGGGGGAGTAGAGGAAAGTAAATATGAAAAGTTTTCTCCTTATGGAACGGATTGGGTTTCGTACAATATTTCTAAGACTGGCTATTAGATGAATAAAATATTTTGGAATTCTAGATTAGACTGACATAATAATATCCCTTTGTACTAATTTAACTATTTACATTAACTTAAGGGACATTTAAAAGTAAGCTAAATAAAGCAAACCAGAAAAGTTGTTTGCATCTGTGATTGTTCAGACTCAAAGGTATTTTGTTGGCCTCGGAAACATATGCCAAAATAACAATATTTAAAAATGAATATGGAGGTTCATTAATACAGGAACCATAATGATAGCCATCATTTCTTGAGAGCTGAGAAAGCCTTGAGCACTTTATATTAAATTTTTAAATCCTTGTAACTATAGATGGATCCTAATATTATTTCTATTTCTCAATGGAAAACCAGTCTCAGCATCATTCTAGCTGCTGCCATAACACTATCATTGAAGGAACTAGCTTGTTACCTGGAGAAAACAAGCTTAACAGTGCAAAAACATCGAGTACTTATTTTTTGTTGTTTTCATCAAAGACCCAGAAAAGAAATTCTGAAGCATTCCTAGAATGTATACCACACCCTGAGATATTTCTGAGATCCATAATCTATTACCTTAACCTAACAAGACGTAAACAAGCTGGTGAACACCCTGTGATCCAAATCTCCAAACCAAAGTGTTAACAGTGTATCAAAAACCCAGCTGCCTTTCTGCAGCACTGAATTGAAGGCAAATGAAATATTAACAGCAGTTCTAGCAGCACAAAATGAAATATGAGATCCTGTATCAGAAATTATTAGTAACCTGTTAAAAGAAATGCTGAAAAATGGCAGTTACCAAATTAAAACTGGGAAGCGGAGTCCAAATGGGAAATTTCAAAAAGTTTGGAGGAAAATAAATGACAGATTGTCCTCTTGGCTCTTATTACGATGCCATCCTAAATCCTACTTGGCAATCCATGGTGGAGGTGAAATCAGAACTGCATCACTGCCAGTGCTGGTCCTCAGATTTGTAGTCCTATGTGTCTGTGATGGTGTCTGGGAATGATTGAAAAAAGTAGTTAGATTTCAATAGCTTTTTAGCTTCTGTTAAATTGAAGTCTGGAGACTCTTATTATGAAAGGCTTCCTCTCATTTGTGAATTGGCCCCTTTGCTCCACTTTTTGGATGGCTGGCTTCCTCCATACTGAGCTACATTAACTGTTCTACATGAGAAAACTATTCTCCTCAGATGCCTTCATATTAAAGGCATCTATATAGATATGTGAGTGTTTACAAGTCACAATATCTCGCATCAAAGAGAGGCAACAAATACCAAGTACCAAATAATATAGGGAGATATTTTTCCATCAATATGTGAGAGCATAGGAAGGACTATAAACAGATTTGTTGAGCAGCTGATACCAGAGAGAAAAGGGAAATGAGCTATAGAACCATAGAATCTTAGTGTTGGCAGGGACTGTGCAGTTCATGCAGTCCTACCCTATCGTTTTTCAATGAAGAGGCTGAGACATGGGGAGTTGAGGGACTTCACTTGCCCTAGACACGTTGTTGTTTACTGACAGTCAGGCCAAAATCATTTCCCAACTCCCAGTCTGGAACTCTGTTGTTCAGCATACCACTTGCATCCTCTGAAAATTAACACTAACCTAGACTGGAAGGTAGAAAAATCCAGCATTTTTCATGAGCAAGTAAAGCAGTGGATTTGGGAGATACTGGTCAGTCTAGGAAAAAAAAGAAGGGCGATGGCTGGTTCTCCGTTGTGACTTATTAGCCTTCTGTTACACACGGCACCAGCTGACAACTCTGTAACCTTTAGTTAAAAATTAAAATCGGTGTCCTCCAGGATTTATACTTATGTTCTCAAATTTGCCTTGTTTACAGTTGTTTTTTGTACAGGTATAAGTTCATGAATAGTTTGTTTGTGGGTAGAATTACTATTGAGCATTGTTAAATATGTGACCTGACTTTCACTATTTTCAGTCTTCATGGGGAGGGTCTTCTCCATAAGACACTCTAATTGCAGATCATATGGGGGTTTTAAATGTCAGAACTGTAGCCCTTTGTGAGGATCTGGAGGGTGCTCAGGGATACTCCCAGTTCTGTGTTCAGCGTTGCTCCCATTGTTGCTTTGGTGAACCATATGGGACCAGGAACCAAACCAACGTCAGCCATCTGCAAGACAAGTACCTTAATCTCTATACCCTATCTCTCTGACCCCTATAGCAAGATTATTTTCATCAGGCCCATCAATTAGGTGAATTTATTTTCTTTGTTTGGAAGCGTGGAGTCATTTGCTTTTGTTTATTTGTTTTTAATTGAATAACCCACCATGAGATACAGTTGCTCATGATTGGTTTCAATTGTAATGTTCCAACACCCATGCCTTCACCAGTGTACATTTTCCACCATGACCATCCCCAGGAGTGTTCCCTCCTCCCCTACCCCCACCTGCCCCTTTGATAGTCATTTCTCTCTCTCTCTCTCTCTCTCTCTCTCTTTGCAATGCAGGTACTGAAAGATTATCACATATATCCCTTGTATGAAGTCATTTGGAGTAAATTAGTGGTAAAGACTAATTTACACTAAATTAATGTACACTAAAAATCCTCTAATACAATTCCCTATATAATAGTGCTGGGTATCTTCTAGACCAGTCAAATGTGTAATCAGAACAGAGCAACCAGAAATGAGAGAATCAGCAGTATGATGAAAACTACAGATATAATGCTTTGCATGAAAAGTGATTATTTACAAGAGAATGCTTGGGAGTAGGTAGGCGTGGAGTTGGAAAGGAGAGGGTAGCTGAAATAGACAGGATGATGCTGGACCAGTTCTAGTAAAATATTCCCTGCCACAACCACTGTTCCATGAAGCGATTGAGCCAAGAGGCCTAAATAAACTAACCTTAAGTTCAGAGTTGCCATTACTGTGGGAGGCATCTGAGAGAGCACATCCGGATTTGTGTTACACAGTAATCACTGCTGGGTGTCAGCATTCATCAGCCAGATGGTCAGACCCACAATTAATCAATTAGGCCGGGATGATCAACGGGACTAAGTTTTCCCCTTTGGTAAAAATCCCTCCTCATGTGGTCCAGGCCAATAGTACTTTTATCCTGTTGCTTTTGGAGAAGGTTCTAAAAATTCTTTTTTTTTTCCTTCAGGCTTCTAGTTAACTATACACCATTATTAAGTTCCAAGCTGCTTTTCAACAAAGATATAAAAAAATAACCCTCTCTGATCTCTGGATATTATGTTTGACATAACCAGACAAAAATTGACTCTGGTTGTGGTGATGCTCAGGGCCCCACCTGGCAGTGCTAGGGATTGAACTCACGGCCTCACTCATGCAAAGCATGTGCTCTGCCACTTAAGCCACGTACCTGGCCCAGACATAAAACTTTTAAAATAGCATTTGCTAAGAAGTGATAATAAACAAAGTTTATTAAAGCCTCAATATTGCTTCTGTTTGATCCAGTAACACTGTATTAGTTCTTTACGCTGATAATATGATATGGTAATCAAAATAATAGCAATTCATAGAGTGTACATCACACGGCACATATTTCTCAGATTAGAGTTGAAAAATATTGACAAGCCTTTACAATAATTCAATAAGTGAAAAAATATTTTATTCCAAATAGAAGGAAATTGAAACTAGAATGTTCATTTGCCTAAGGTCAAATTCTACATTAAAATATGTTGCAATAATTTAATATTCTGTGAAAGACAACAAATAAAATTGACTACTTAATTTTTATATTATTCATATCTGTTTAATTCTAAAGAATAATAAGACTATATGGTAGGTTCCCATAATTAAGACTATATGGTAGGTTCCCATTTTAAAGGTTCCCCACAAAGAACTTTAGTTTCTTGGGTTTTTTTTTTTTTTTTGCTTTTTTAGGTCACACCCAGCAATACTCAGGAGTTTCTTCTGGCTCTTCACTCAGGAATTACTCCTGGAGGTGCTCTGGGGACCATATGGGCTAGAGCAATAGTCCAGTGGGTAGAGTGTTTGCCTTGCACACGGCCGACCCAGGTTCGATCCTTCAAAGAACTGTAAAGAAATCTCCTTATATTTCCCAACCATCTTGATTTTATTCTCCTTCCCATGCTGTTCTTGTTTTGGGCCACCTGACATGAGACTGATTTCCTCTGTATTTTGAGATTCATCACTTCCATTGGTTTATAATTGTCTCCAATTCAGCTTCATTTTCTAGATATGATATCTGTGGGTTTGTTTCAGATAATGAAAGTTTTTGTATTGGTAGATATAGAGTGATTTCTTTCTTCCAAAATACTAGTAGAGTTTTTTTATGGTGAACCTGGATATTTCCCTTGACTTTTCTTGCCCCTCTCCTCTTGCTCTGGCATCATTCTACTCCTCGAGGGATGTTTGAAAGTTCTTCTGATGGACAGTGTCACTTCCTGATGGAAATCTCTTCTGACCCCATTTAGTATAAAAGTGGACACAGTATCATATTCCCTCTGTGTTTCATCACAGCTTTGCTTCTCCTTCCTCACAGCTCTTCTCTATGACCATCCAGATTCATTTTGAGGGGTGCTTTTATTTAAACATTTGTGAGCAGCATTTATTTCAGGATACGCAAGAGTACAGTTGACCCAAATATACATCTCTGTGGCACTGGACTTTTACTCAGAAAAGATTGCATATTTTATCTAGGGTGAGACTTCTTTTCACTAACTACAGTGATTTGCTTTTGTTTCTTTTCTTTGCTACTTAACATGATGCCGTGAGAGTACAGAGAAAACCTTTATTTCTTACTCAAGGTTGGGAGCACAGAAGAAAAGGTATCAGCAATCATAGTGAGTATCTCCTCTAGGACTGTCCAGTACCCTCTTTTTTTTTCTGACTGTGATACTCTAATTTGTTCTTGCTATGTTTGGCAGGCAGCTGTTCTAAGTTTCCCCCTGGCTCTCCTTTTCCAGCAATTCTCCATCTCCACCCCTGAGCTGATGAGGCTCTTTCATTTTGCTCTGAAGTCCATCCGTGTGTTGCGGCACAGAGCCCTGCCATCTAGGCTGCCTTTCTGCTTCGTTTTGCTCCTGACCTAACCCTCCCTGCTATTCCAGGCCTGGCCTCTCATGACCAGAGACTGCTGACTCATCCTAGCCTGTGCCAAGCTGTGCAGTCGCTTAGCGATGTGGACAGGAGTCGAAGGGCTAGAATGAGATCACTGAAGTCATTTCACTTGTTGCTTACGGTACAGTCCAGCATGAGCTGGAAATGTAGGAACCTCAGCCTCCCGAGCAGAAAGAGTAAGTAGATGAAACACACGGCATCACCCAGTCCGCAACAAGCAGCAGGCGGGTGGCGGGTGGCCGCTTGCTTTCTCATGGTTGTGGCTAGGGCATCTGGGTTCACAGGAGCCTTCCTTTGTCCTCCTTTCTTCCTCCCCTCCACAGTCACACCCTCCCCACCCGCCTTCCCTGAACTTCCCTTCTGAAAAGGTCCGGATGGCACAGCAATGAGCTGAGCAGAAATGAAATTTTGCTAATAAGCAGCCTCCCGAAGAAATCCTGGAACTGTGACATGGTTGAAACTGCTTAGTTTAGTGTGTACTGGGAACTCACATGAACTTCCCAGCCAAATTCAAGGGGATGAAAAATTCTGGTGTTGTTGATCTCCTTTTCTTCTTGATTTTATTTTTTCTTTCTGTTTTGAGGGAGGTAGTTGCAGGAGACATGGCTGCGATTTGCTGTGGTATAAAGTTTTCCGTCGGGAGACAATAATGTACATTCCTCTGGCAGGACGGGATGAGAATTTTTTTTTTTTGTTTCTCTTGCTGTTGTTTATTTATAAGACATTTCCTCTCAGTTAGTGGAAGTTAGATCGTAAGAGGCTCCAGTGATTTTCCTTCCACCTCCCCTCCCTAATTTCTGTGCTTCAGCACTCTGGAACACTGTGAACTCGACAAACTAATCAGAGCAGGGAGCTTAGCAGCCAGGCCTGGACTCTCTCAAGAGACTGTGCTCTCAGTGGACACTCCTTGGATCAGGAACCACAGGCCTGGTGAGTGGTGAGGTTCCAAATTTAATGTGTCAAGTGTCTTGGTGTCTCTCAGGTAGCCAGGAAATAAAGCGTTTTGGTTTTTTAATTAAAAAAAAAATTCCACCATTTTAAAAAGCTTCTAAACAGTTCAAGAGAATGATGATTTTAGTGTGCACAGCTGGGAGCACTCTCTGTGCAATGGCAGAACCTTGAGCCTGATCAGGAGGAGCCTTCAGCCATAGGCTTCATGTGGTCATGGATGAATGTCAGCCTTGATATATCTAGCAAACACGCTTGTGGGAGGAGGAAAATAGGTGAGTGAGGGTAGGGAGGTAGTATCTGGGGTGTAGGAGGGAAAGTGAAAGTGAGAGTCATCGTTCATTTAGAATTTCTCTCTGATCATTTTCATTAGAGTACTTACGCACCCAGCTAAGCAGAACAGAGTAATGGAGGCGTGACAAAATAATACTGTTTTTCTAAAGCTCAATTTGCTAAGAACTGGTTGCTTTTCTACATTAGGGGAAACTCCCCTTATCCAACCTTTGAAAAATATTACTTGTCACACTTTTCTTTATTTTTCTGCATTTGTGGTGTTGAATAGGAGAATGTTATGAGAATCCTTATTTGGTTCTGGGAGAATTTATCTTCTTAAAAACTAGATGACTGTCTTTATGGTATTAAACCCAAATGTAGTATCGTCTTCAATATAAGAGACTCTGATTGAGTGTGCTGGGGAAGTTGTGGTAGGAATGGATTAGGGGTAGTTGCATCCTATCTAATGAAAGTCTGCCCGAGGAGTCAATGGATCAACTTTTCAGATTCACTACCTGCTGTCTATATTGTTATTAATAACTTACACTGATCCTGGAAGAAAAATTTCAACTGGCATGTATATTTGTCATTTACCACCTTGTCCCCTCTTATTTCTCACCCAGTGGTATTTGATCTTGCTATATTTTCTTGTCTTTACAATTTCAGGAATCTGGCATAGTTTAAAATATTAAGAGAAAAAAAGCCAGAATGATAGTACAGTGAGTGGGTAGGGCATTTGCTTTGCATGTAGCCAAACTGGGTTTGATTTCTGGCATCCAGTATGGTCCCCTGAGCACCGCCAGGAGTAACCTCTACCATTGCCGGGTGTGACCCAATAAGCAAAATAAATAAAAAAAAAAAGAAAGAAAGAAAAAAGAAAAAAATGAACAAAACAAAAACAAAAACATGGTGGCCATAAAAACATTTGACTTGTGTGGCAGCATCTGAAGTGAATTGCTCTTTGGAGAGAGGGAGGAGTCTTTGATGTTCCCAATATGGTTCTCATAGGCTGAAACTTCCAAGAACCACAATCCAGCCTAAGGGGCACTTACCCGACATTCTTAAATATTTGGAAATAGATGCTATTTTGTTTTAGTTGTTCTTGCTATTAACATATTGCCAGTAAGATGAAAATCCTTAGCAATCATCGATTTTCCATTTAACCAGATGTGTACTGTATGTGCCTGTTGTGTGTATTCTTGTCCAAACTGGTGCAATCATTCAACATATTAATTCATACTTAGCTTTGGAATTTTGTTTTCTAATTTGACAAGTTGAGATATTTGACCATAGAATTCATGCATACTCATATATTACAAGTTCCCTGCAAAGACTGACCCCTGTTGTATCGTCATTAGGGTATGTCGGAGATCTCTACAATGTGTAAACTTCTTGTCATAATCCCTATAGTTTGTGAGCCATGTGAAATTCCTTAGCTGTTATTGTGATATGAAGAAACCTCAGAGAAGACTATTAGAACCAGTATCCTAAAAGTTTAATAGTATATAATAGTAGAGTTTGTCTTTCTAATTAGATCGTATTAGTTATGACAATCCTGTATATATTAATAATGTTTCTTGGACATTTTCCATTGTTTCTCTTATTTGCAGATGAGAGAAGTTAAATGCGAAAATGCTAACAATTTTATAAAATTATGTTATAAAATTGAAACTGGTATTTGCTCTTGCCTACCAAGACCTATATATGAAATTTTGTCTGCCTCAGCTAACATTAGGCTATATAAAATTCCACCTTAATAATCTAATAGTTTCAGACAGGAAAGTCTGTTGGGATTGAATAGAAAGTAAAATGGATTTACAGCAATTGGAAAACATTTTATTACTGAATTATCCTATGTACATACAATTTTGAAAGCCTCTTTAAAGCAAAGAATAGGTAGACACAGATATCTAAGAGTATATCCCAAGAGATGACATTTAAAAACTGTAACCTGCCAGAGATATTTTCCTGATTGTTGCCAAAAGCTGGAGTTCCACATGGCCATGGAAGAATTCCATGGCTAAGTCGAGTATATAAGTCAGAATTTGATTAGGACCTTCTCTGATGGAAAGGCAAAATAATGATATATTGCTTTATGCTTAAATAGTTTCATTAATAGTATGTGATTATGTGATTTTTTTTGGACATAGCTTCATAGTGTATTATCTATAATTAAATTGTTTTATTGGTCATCCCCAAATATTTGCTTTCCTTTAAGGGATACATGTTATAAAGTATATACTTATTGTATGAATATTTTAGCTCCCAGAACATCATCTATATTATATTCACTCAATTAAAGCAGTTAGGGTTGGACACACAGCTTTGCTAAATACCAAAATTATGATTGCCCCAATAAAAAATTACTTTTTATTTGTATAGGAAATTTTTATTGATTGAAATATGTGCATATTTTAAAAATGAAACAAAAAATTAATTCATTATGTTGTGTGAATTTGTATGCTACCTTATAAATGAATATATAGACTCAGTTATATATCTGTATCAAGTATTAAGACTATGACCAAATATGAGCTACACTTAGATGCTTCTGAATTCAATTAAATGTTTGCAGACTGGCCAAGAATTAACTGTATTTGATACTTTTTACCAAATTTTACCAAAATATGTATGAGGATTTGAGATTGATAATACAGGAGGTGTTAAAGCTCTTACTGTGCATGTTGCGAACACCAGTTCCATCCCCAGCACTGCATTTGGTTCCCTGAACATCTCCAGGTGCAATGCTGAACATACAGCCAGGAATAAACACTCAGCATTGCTGGGTGTCACCCCAAAACTCAAAAATGATATATGTTTGTGAAGTCTGTCTGCAAATGGTACAATTTTGTAAGCTGATAAGATAGTAATTATCCTTCATCAAGTAAGCATATTAGTCTATAAATCTAAAATATTTCTAGGTACAGGTTTAATTTTTAATTGCAGTATGTATAAAATAGTTGAAATTTAAGGAAAAATTTAAATTACCCTTAATCATCTTAAAGTTTAGGATATAAATAAGGAATTACTTTATCTTGTAAAAATGGATTTCTATACAACTTGCCCAATTTATTCTAGATTCTCAGCTATTTAATTATATATTAAATATGTTGATGCTATCTTTAATATTAGCATCAGAAAACTTTCCAGATACATTTTCTTTACATTTCTATTATTCTTTACATATTCTATTTCTGTATATTCCAGATACATTATTTTTCAGATGCATTTTCAAATTATTTAGCCAAAATACTATTTTCAAGTCACACTTTGACTTTATGCAGACTTCCTGAAAATATCAAGATGGGCATTTGGTCACACCTCTAATCCTGGAAAATGAATGGAACTCAGACTTTTTTGTGTACCTAAATTGAAAATCATCTTTATTATTTTTTTGCATTGATTTCATTTAAAACATAAATCTGTGGATTTTATTTGGCATTTATATACTGCTTTTTAATTAAAAGTTTTTTATTCTTATAAAATTACAAGTGATGATAAAGTGCAGAAACTTCATTTTATTTTCATGTATTAACCTCTACCAAATTGCCTTGGTCTGAGTGAAGGATCAATGAATCGGTAGTGGATGAATGAACAGCCATTTGTCAATGCACTGACAATGAATATGTCTTGCTTATAATAATGGGATGAGCATTCCCAAACAATAAGTAGTTTCTTCTGTTCTAATGAGTTCCTCAGACTCTGTTAGACATTATAGCTGGCTGACAGCATTACCTAGCCTTATCGTCATAATGTTCAGGTGATTTCTGATAAGCCATAGTGTCTTGAGCTCACAGTAGTTCCATTCATTTTCCAGGATTAGAGAGTGTGGCCAAATGCCCATCTTGATATTTTCAGGAAGTCTGCATAAAGACATGAAGACCGATTCAGAGATTTGGAGTGCCTTGTGAAGTAGGCAGGCAAGAGAGAGGGAAGATAGAAAGCACAGTACAGACAGGAGCAAGACAACAGTCATTTATAACTATTCACACTGTCTTATCGAGAGCTAAGTAAATGGCCTTTTACTGTACTAATTTAAAATAGCCAGGTGCAATTGTTTCTCACCAATGATTTAAAAACATAGTGGGGTGTTTGGTGCTGCTCCAATCATTAAGCTAAAGCACTCCCTTTGGCACCTTCACTACTAGGGACAAGCCAGAGGGAAGGGGCACAGTCCAATGCCCTCATTGTTAATCTAAGTTTCCCTTGATGGACATGAAGCACATCCAAAGAGTAAATTCATATACACAAACTGATTCTAATGTACAACAATTAAAAACACACCCAAAGAGTAAATTCATATATACAAACAGATTTTAATGTACAACAATTTAAAAGAATTAAATATTGTATATGTACTTTAATTACAATTGTTAATCAATAGTCTGTCAGCGGGTAATCCCCAAAATATATCCAGCTCTGCAAAGCTGAATTCTTTCCTAGAGCTTCTATATATAACTGAAAAGCACTAGTTTTATTTTCATATTTTTATTTTCTGTGCTTGGGCTCTAGTAAACTGAATTTCTAGATGTAAGCTGCCAGAGGGAGAAAGAAAAATGATTCACACAATGGATAATTAACCCTTCAACAATAGAAAGTTAGTGGCCCATAGGAATGCCAAAAGACTGAAATGTTTTGTTGTTGAATTTGTTTTCCTTTGGGTGTTAACACATAGAGGACATTGCCACTAGCACAAACTTGGCACCAAACAACGTGTTCGTTCCCAAGCTACACGTGCCACACTCACCTTCCAGTTCATTCTGGCAGGATTTGTAGCATGAAGTCCTCTTGGGGAGTCATGTACAGGGTATGTGCAGGGGAAAACATTGTATGAGTGCCTAATCCACTTTTGAAAGTGACATAAAAACATCAGTTTCATGAAAAACACCTAATAAGGAAAGACACAAATAATAATGCAAAGTATTAACACCTTAACACCTTGCATCTCCTAGCTAATTGCCTAGTCAAGAGGAACCAAAATTGTGTATAGATGTTAGAGGTGCATCACAAAGTGCAAAAGCACTGCCTCTCTTTTCAATAGCAAAGTGAAAGAATAGAAAACCTTAAACTACCAATGCTGCCTTAATTTAGGCTCCCAATCTTTCTGGAATCATCTACCTCATTTGTCTAATTAGGATAATAGTACCCATTCTACTTACCAGTGTTATTATGAGAACCAGATTTCTAAAACTGTTCATTACTCACATTAAACATGATTTAACATTCATTCATTCATTCACTCTGTGAATTGAAGGAAAAAATTTTGAACTGCTCCTAGTATAAGGTATCTAAAGCTAAGGATCGAATCTGTGACTAACATTGATTGAGGAGCATATATGTTAGCCCAACATTTTGTCTAGGACTGGGGATTCTGTGGAAAATAAAGCAAGCGGAAGTCTTTGTTCTAATAATGTTTAGTTTTTAATCAGTGGAAGTCACTTGTCACTGTTCTTCCCGTTCATCAGTTTGCTTGAGCGGCGCCAGTAATGTCTCCATTAGTTGGGAATGAGTTCCATTATTGTTACTGTTTTGGGCATATTTAATACACCACGGAAAACTTGCAGGCTCTACCATAGCTCTATCATAGTTCATCCCAGGGGATCCAGTTTTTTTTTTTTTATGTCATACCATCAACCATCAACCATCCAGGGCCTACGAGGCAGAGCCTTGGGTGTAGACAAGTCTGTCTCTTGTCTGCCACCTGCTGATACAACCGGGCACCACAGCCACACCTGCAACACCTTGAGGGGCAGGAATCAGTGGAAGTAAGATTAAAAAAAATTGCCAAAGCTACATCATATTATAAAATGATAAGTGCTATAGATAAGAGTGAAGAAGGGGAATAAAAGAAATTTAAAAAATAAAAGAGAGAGTTGCCAGAGTACAGTGGGTAGATCATTTGTCTTACATGCTGCTAAACTAGGTTTGATCCCTAGCACCCTATACAGTCCCTAGAGCCTGCCAGGAAGAATTCTTCAGTGAAGAGCCAGGCCTAACCCCTGAGCATTGCAGGGTGTGACTCAAACCCTCTCATTTGAGGGTGTGTGGGAAGTGAAGCCACAGATGTGGGAGAAAGTCTCAGAGATAACATGATTGTTAAATTGGGTAGAGATGACAGAGGACATTTGAAAACATGAAGAAACAATTTTGTGAATAAGTAAAAGTATTTGGGGCCGTAGGCCCAAGATTACTAGGACCTTGGTTAGGAATGTATCAGCACATTGCTGTGGTAACAAGGAGCTTGTATCAGAATGGACAAGCAGGATGTTTGCAGAGAAGATAGAGAATGCAATGGAGGTTGAAGCCACTATGGCTTTATATGCTGTGGGAAAGTTTTGACTTTACCATTGACAACCAAATATCAATAATAAACATTACCACAAATCATTCGCTAAGAGAAAGACAAGGAAACAGGACAGGATATTGCCATATTGCCATATGCTATGCATCATTACTGAAGAATATTTGCAAAATATCCTTTGGAGGCACAAAATAGTATGCAGCTGAATATATTCATGGAAGAGAGTTAGAGAAAGTTTCACAAAGAAGAAATAAATCATACTAGGTCTTGAAGGATTTTCTTGTCAAGAGAGAAAGCTTAGTAGGAGGACCAGCAGGGCCAACAGCACTAAAAAGAAAACAGCAAGGCGGAGGTGGGGAATAGTATCACTGACGCTTAGGAGAGGATTGGGGGGAAATGATGTTGTAGATGTAGACAGGGAACAATCACATTGGGCTTTGATTGCCATGCAAAGAAGTTTTAACTTCATCGCCTGGCATTTGGGGAGTCATTGAAAGGTTTTAAGTAGAGAAGGTTAATGATCAAATTGTGTTATAGAAGATCACCCTGCAGTCAGGTGGAGGATAGATTGGAGGAATGGGAGAATATAGGCAGGAAAATGAGTTAGGAGGCAACTGAAATTGTTCAGACAGGAAACAATGAGGTACTGAACTAGGACAATAACTGTGGGAATAGAGGAGACACATTCTAAAGATAAGCGCCAGAATGGACACAATTTAATAACCTTTGGGCTGGCATTGAGAGAAGAAGGAATTTTGGATTGCTCCCAGGTTTCTGCCTTCTAAAACTGAGCAAGAAAAGCTATGCAGAAGGGGAACAGATTTTGTAGACACGGAGAGATGATAAATTTCCTTTAGAATGTGTTGAGTTTAAAGGCAGGAGGAGGGACAGTCTAATATCTGAGAGGCTGTTGACTTTGGTCAGAATTGCTGATGCTAAGTTAAGAATAGTGCAGTCTACCTATCATCTGAATCGTCAGCAGCAAGCTAGTTGTTAAAGTTATACTGGGGCCTTTCTCAAGGAAATGCTTTGTCAGAAGCCGATGTAGCAGCTCTTTTGGAGTGTACTTCATTGTGGAACAGACAGGAAAAAGCAACCCCAATAGAAGATTATTATGAGAAACCATTAGGTACTAAGTGGTAAGGGAAATAAAATGACTACCAAGATCTTGGCCCAGAAGTACCCACAGTTGCCCCAAATTAGGTTATTATTACTATCACTGCCAACCGTGGGATAGTACTAACAGAAGAAATGCTCAAGTATAATAGAAAGTTGTGAAGAATATTTAATTAAGATCAAGGGAAATTATTGTAGCAGCAGAATCCGGAAAAGTTTGCCATGTGCATGTTTGCTGTACAGTTCATTTCTGATTTCTCTAATACTTGTATGTGTATGTTCCAGTGTTAGCATGGGTTCAAGCTATTGGCAAAACAAGCCAGGTGTAAATTATGGTAGAATTGAAATCGATAGCGCTTTGCAGCATTGGAGTGCCCAGTTCACATCAGGGCGTGCGTCTGTGTTCACTGAAACATGGCTATCAAGTGCACCCCGAGTCATTAGATGTGTTATCCAGTGAATAACAGCATAATGATATTTTAGCAGAGCAGCCTTATGATGAATTCTGCTTTACTGAAACTCCATATACAGAGCAATTTCTCCTGACCGTGTACGTTGCATAGCAAAGAAAGGATATCCTGCTGCGTATCAGAAGGCTGTAATTTCATTTAGGGGTTCTATTGACATCGTAAACTGCAAGAGCAGAGCTCAAGTGGCTATTTAAGTCATAGGAACTTCAAGCTAAAATTACTGCCTGGTCCTAATCGCCACCTCCAGGGAACTCCTGCCTATACATATGGGACTTATGTTGCTATCTTTGTGTCTATAAATGCTCGATCACTCCAGGGGATGAGATGATAAGCTGTCCTCGAATATGACAGGTACCTGTCACCTTTGCAGCCCTTTTAGCCTTAAGGCTAAATGCAGTTATATTATTCACTGAGGTCAAATGCTGAAAGGTGCTAGAAACCTCTGACAAATTCAGAGTGCAGGTGTCTCTGTTTTACTGCTTTGAGAGATTCTGTACTCAGTTTAAAGGCAGGGGTTTCTGTGAGTCTGGAAAACAGCGTCTTGTAGACTTACCTGTGTTGCAGCATGTACAGGTTGCAAATTCTTGCACCTTTCTGTCCTCCCGTTTGCCTTGACCCTTGTTCCCGTAGGAAAAATAGCAATGTTGGACTGTTTCATACCAATTAAGACATGCTCCACACAAGTTATACCCTCATATCTAAAGGAAACATTTTCTTCTTAAATTAATCTTGACCTGAATACTAAGACTTTAAAGAATATAAGTGTATTTAATATTACATATTTCAAAGTAATAGTTCTTAGATAATGCTTTGGCATTAGCTCAGGAAGCTAGCAAAGTGATTCCAAGCTAACTACGTTTTCCTTGATTTTTTAAATAAAAAATTAATGTTTGTACCCTTACATCAATAAAAAATGTTACTTATGGAAATTCTAAATTTGTTTACTGGTATTACACTTTTTTTCAAGCCAGTTTGATGCTGATATAATATTTGATCATCACCACCCCACACAGGATTTGTTAGTCATCTATCCCCATGCTTTCTTAATAAGAAATCCCAGCTCAAGTTTTAATGGTTCAGAAAATTACAGCAATAATAGAACTGGTAATTCCTCCTAAGGTAAATATTTTATAGTCCTCTTGTGTCACCATAGAGATATAGAGGTGTGGAAAGACAGAAACTGGACCTCCATTTGTACCAAACCAAGAATAAATTTCCACTTTCTATATCAGTCTATTGCTCTACTGCTTCATCATAATATTTCTTTATTGCTTAAATAGTATAATTAAAAATTAAAGTCTATAAGAGCTGATTCTTTTTCATCTGTTGCCAAGATACTTTCATTATATGCCTGAACAATGTAATATGCATTGTCACATTTCTGAGGAGGGCTACTGCTCTAGTAAAAGTAATTTCAAATCATTTCTATTCCTGAAAGTAAGGGGGAAAGATATTATAGAAACATAGATCAGTTCTGGCATAAGACAGTACAACTCTTCTATTGTTCTGGATTAAGTTGACAAAAGTTAAGAGTGCCAACAAGTTCTACTCTTAACCTAGTTGTGTTACTATAAAAAATACTTAATTCTCAGTGTCTCTGTTTTTTAATCTGTAGCATGGTGATGATGATGATGATGATGATGATGATGATGGCCGCTGTAGTAATATCTCCACCATTAAATGATATGGAAATAAAACTAAAATATTTAAACCTGTAGCTGGTAGATAGTAAGCAATAAGCAGTAACAATTGTTATAATCACCATTGCACCCCCATCTTCTCAGGTTCTCCTTCCTATTCTATGTTGTCATGGAAATACTTATTAGGAAAATATCATTTGCTGTTATTCACTGGATAACACATCTAATGACTCGGGGTGCACTTAAATAGCCATGTTTCAGGCTATCAATGAAAAAACTTGACATACATTATTAGAAAAAACTGACATGCATCTGTGCATAACATACAAGCACACATTCATGTAAATGTATGTGAATGCTCATGCACACACACACACACACACACACACATATCCCATCCACCTAGGCTAGGAATACATGCTTTATATCAACTGTAGGCTTAAATTTTACTTACGTATCAGTATCAGTATCTACCAAACCATAAAGCAAAAGCAGAATCTGTAATTTAAGTATTGAACCAAATTAAGCCTTAATACTGTTTTCAAGTTCTGGGTGCAGAATTATTTAGTTATTGGCCTCACTCCTATTACTTACCCAGAGTAATTGTTTTTATTTTATCACTTAACGTCTTTGTTGCTTATTTACTCCAGACTTTAAATTGTGTTATAGTTTATCTAGTACAGATATATTGATTGGTTCAGTATTATAGTTTTCACTTAATAAATAAATGTAGGGTGAATGAATGAATTAGAGTTCTTACACTTCATTTTATTCACTCAAGGCCTGGTTTCTAATGCTAAGATCATTGTCCACTGTAGTCACTATTCCTAGTTATTGTTCTCAATCTACCATGTAACTCTCCTCATTAATTTTATCTTCTTTGACGATATGAAAACCTCAATACAGAAATCTAGCTTATGTAATAGAGCTATCATCTATTTACTTCTTTATTTATGGAAATGTGGACCCACAAATGTACTTTGTTTCTCACCTTTCTTTATATTTGGAATATGAATGGTTGGGGCCAGAGATAGAGCACAGCACGTAGGGCGTTTGCCTTGCATGCTGCTGACCCAAGTTCGATTTCCGGTATCCCATAATCCCATATGGTCCCCTGAACACTGCCAGGAGTAATTCCTGAGTGCAGAGCCAGGATTAACCACTGAGCGTTGCTGGGTGTGACCCAAAAATAAAAAAAAAGAAGAAAAATGAAATTTGAATGGTAATCTTACAAGTGAAGATTCATTTCCTATTAGAATTTTAATTTGGCATCATTGGTTCTAACCTTAATTTTTTTTTACCATGAACACATTTATTCTTCTCACTGCACCTCAGTGTCTTCTTTGAACATTTTTTTTAAACATTTTAGTATGCCACCATGAGATATACAATTACAACATTGTTCACGTTTGGAGGTTTCGGTCACACAGTGTTACAGTACCCGCCCTCCACCAGTGCCCATCTCCCACCACCCATGTCCCCAATTCCCTCCCCCTCCCATGGCCTGCCTAAATGGCAGGTTCTTTATCTCCTCTCTCTCTCTCTCTCTCTCTCTCTCTCTCTCTCTCTCTCTCTCTCCCTCTCTTCCTCCCCTACACATTGTGGGTTGCACTACATACACTTAGAAGCCATCATTTGCATTTTTTGTCTGTATTTAATGCTCAGTTCTATGTTGGTATCAAACCTTTTTGACATTTATTTACACATGTTCCCTTCTCTATCTTATCTAACCTCTGACTCCCACACGATTGTGGTAATTTCCACTTTTGGTAAGATCACCTGGTATATTTATGTCATACAAATAAATGCAGTCATTCTATGTCTCTCTCTTTCCTTCTGACTAATTTCACTCAACATGATTCTTTCCATGTCCATCCACTTTTGCACCTCGAAAGAAACAGTGACCAAGATAGAAAGACAGTCCACAGAATGGGAAAGAATATTCACCCAATACGCATCTGATAAAGGGGTTAATATCCAGGATATATCAGGCACTGGTACAGCTATATAAGAAAAAAACAGCCAACCCCATTAGAAAATGGGGGAGAAGAGATGAACAGAAACTTTGACAAGGAAGAAATTCGAATGGCCAAAAGGCATATGAAAAAATGCTCATCATCACTAATCATCAGAGAGATGCAAATCAAAACAACAATGAGATATCACCTCACACCACAGAGACTGGCCCGTATCCAAAAGGGTAAAAGCAACAAGTGCTGGCGTGGATGCGGGGAAAAGGGGACTCTCATACATTGTTGGTGGGAATGTTAACCTTAATTTTTCGTTATGTGTTATTTTTCATGTCCATTTCAATATTTATAATTTTGAGAAAAATGTTTATTGCAACAATATGCAAGTGAAAGCTTATATCTGCACAAAATGTCTTTCATCAGCTTTGACATACCTCCTCCCACCTGTGGTCCTTATCTTAGTTCCTTGATAACTATCAGAGATCTTATATCTTGACCTTGGTTTCCTCCATTGACCTATACCTTCTCTACTGATAGGCTGGTATGAAAATATCTAGAGCTTGGGCTGGAGCGATAGTCCCGTGGGTAGGGTGTTTGCCTTGCATGCGGCTGGCCCTTGCCGGCCTGGGTTCGATCCCCAGCATCCCATATGGTCTCCCAAGCACCGCCAGGAGTAATTCCTGAGTGCAGAGCCAGGAGTAACCCCTGAGCATTGCCGGGTGTGACCCAAAAAAAAGCAAAAAAAAAAAAATCTAGAGCTTAATTAAAGTAAATTTTAATTGGAACTTAGGTTGGCATCAGTATAGTGCATCTAATAGTAAATATCAAATGTTAAACAAAGAAGAGCTACAGCAATATACAGTGTTGTTGAAGTTTACAAAAATCATCCGCCATTAAATGTTGATGAATTTAAAGTTTCATGGTAAGGTGTTTTGCCTTACACATGGCCAACCTGGGTTCAGTCCCCAACAACACACAGGGTCGCCCAACACCAATAGGAGTGATCCCTGGACACAGCTGGGTGTGGCCCAAAAAATATAAAACAACTTTAGAAACAAGTACAGTGTTAAACTAGACTAGTGTTTCTTACTGTAGCTAATAATACCTCTGATTATCAGAGACATAATATCTGTTCACAAGGGTAGAGCTAATAGTTTGTATTGTACTATAATAGAGAATCATGATATCCTAAAACACAGTAAGTAAAAATTATTTATCTCTGGCTTGCCACTAAAATCAGCAGTAAAGAATGACAGTGACTGCAACAGGAATCCATGTCGGGTTAGACTCGAATAATAAATGGTAAGTTCAATAAAGGGAGAACATTAGAGGGAGATATCAAATTCATTTACTGAAAGAAGAAATAAATGAGATTTCAAAGAGAAAAGATAGGATGCAGTGATTTGCTACTAGAAAACAGAACTAGAGAGAATAAAGGAAAAAGTCTAGAAAAAGAAGGCCTGGCTCTGAGAATAAACATGGTATATACAGGAAAGCATGAAATTTAGAAATGTCCCATGTTGGTAAGAGTAAGATATAAACTTGGAAAGACTGGTTGAGTCCAGAATTTAGGTAATACAAACAGTGAAAGCCATACCAGTTAGAACTAAGAGTTTTTTTTTTATAACTAAAACATTTTATGGAGTCAAGCAAAATAAAGAGGTAGTTGATTTATAGTATGAGGGATTTATTGGGAAGGTTGAGATTAGTCAGAGATGCCAGCTGCAAGGTAGTTAGTTTCAGTGATTCAGACATATAGCAATCAAAACTCAAATATAGTCATAATTGTGGCAAGGAAAAGGAGGCATTTCCAAAACAATAGGGTTTTCCCCTGTCACCAAAATCTAGGTATCAGCTAAGTATAACTTTAAGTGCAAAACGTGAATATCCCATTGGCCTTTGATTTGATTTTTAGTGAAGGGTGTTATCATTTATTGAGGAGGACAGAGTTGAGAAGTGGACCTCAGGCTCACTGAATCTGCAAATCATTGAGGGCTTTGTTATATTATATTTCGAAATAACATATTATGTTCTTGAAGTTTGACTTTCTGGAGAATAAATTCAAGAGACACACATATTCCTCTATATTCCTATTTATGAATTAGCAATATGCAAGACTGTGTGGTAACGTCCAGGGGATTTGAAGATGAACATTCATTCCAAATTTGGAGGAAAGTGTGGGTCACACCTAACAGTGCTCGGTAACTACTTCTATCTCTACAGTCAAGAGAAACTCTTGAATCCCCAGAATATTCTTGTTTGTGAAAAACAGTGATTCTTAATGTACGCTTTTACTTTGTGTCCAGTTCACCATTATAGTAAATAATGTGTCCAGATTTTTTTGGGGGGGGTGGGGAACGTTTGAACCTTATTAAAGTCTAACAGTGTAACCAATAAATCATGTCTATAGCCTTCCTCTAACCATCTTTTGAATGTCCTGATAAACTTTCAACAGGGTCAACCCTTCATGAGATTTGCATTGGAAGTTCTAGGTAGCATATATGAAAAAGGAAACACTTCCCTGTGTCAAACTCTGTTGCCTTCCCACCAAATTCTAGACCAAACTTGACTTATTTAGAGCTGAAAGTGATGAAAAGCTTCTCAGACTTGTCTGTCTGCACAACACTGAGTGCATCATAGAGAGGGAAGGTGTTTAGGAAATTACATAAGAACTATTAGAATACTAGAAAAGACCTATTGGCCTGGAAAGAAAAACAATGAAATAGAAGGTTTTGGCCCACACACTAGGGCTAAGACCTGCGTATTGATGCCTTTTTCTCCCAATTTGAACAATGAGTCTCATTCCATTAATGGATACTCTATTATGCTACTGGGAGCTTTTGTGCATTCTCAGAAGGTTCGTATGAGGGATCTGTAGACAAACATAATTATCTACGTACCAGCATCCCCATACTTACCTGCCTATCAGTGGAACAGATAGGGCACAGCTCTTTGGCAAGTAGGGACTGTAGTTCAAAGCCATGCTCTTGCTGCTGCTACTCACGTGCTAGCTGTAGCTTTATCGTTTTAAGTCCCAGAGTCAGTGAGGCCTGTATACTGCTTTTTTTCCTTCCCAACCTTAAAGACAAGCTCTATTCATTGATTTTATTAAAGAGACTTCTGAGTGTTGGGTCATGTTGAGATGGTGTCTCAAAACCATGGTCATCCATCAGCACTAATCTTTTTTATAATGCTTGAGAGTCTAAGTTTATTTTTTCTTTCTCTAATATTGCTTTGATGCTGTTTGATCATCCTGGCTTTTACCTATCAAGTGTATTTCCTGTTTTGCTATATATGGCTTGTCATCCAATGAAGATATGAATTCTTTCTAGTGGGGAAAAAATAACTAAGCATAAGTTTCTAAGTCCATAAGCTATTAATTCATATCCCTTAGAAGTAATCATAGATAGCTTTATAGCTATATACATCATTGACCTTAGTTTTTATCATCTTGAATGCAATATGCCTTATCAAGAGAAATTTTCCCTAAGCTCAGTAAAAACATACAGTTATAGCAAACTGGAGCTTGTGAGGGGGTGTGCATGAATGAAGAAAAAGCAGGGCAAATTTGTGTTTTGATCTAGGCCCATATGCCAGTTTAATTTGATAGTGGAAATAGTTGTGAAATTTTTACTATATAATAATATATATTCACTATAATCACAATTAGCAATCATTCTTTACAGACATTGACCCCTCCCATGCTTATAAGAATATAGGGACCATTATTTTCTCCAAAAATAAATTTTTCTCATAACTGTAGAATTATTGCAAAAGAAACTACAAGAGTGATTTTTGTTTCGGCATCGATTTATTGATACATGCTTAAGAAAAGTCTGTCTGAAAGAAGGGAAGTGGACTCATTCTACACAGAATTTCCTTAATGTGTCTCTCTAAAGGTCAGAGGAAGTGCCAAAGAGTGTTGGATCAGAGTTTGGGAGGAAGTAGACTGGCTTATCAGAGAGTTGAGGTGACATGATTGTGCATACATTTCATTTGTTAAAGATGTCTAGCGCAGATGCTTCACTGAACAGAGAGTGGGACTGGGCAGAAAGGTAAAGATTTCTTTTCCTACTTCTTTTTTACTTGACATCCTTTCATATTGTTAATATTTCTAACACATAGCAAAGCACTCTGATTTTTTCTGAAGATCACCTCAACAGGGTAGAAATTTGTGATTAGATCAACCAGATAGTGAAATAAAAGGGGAAAAAGAAATCCTGTTTTCAATATTAGAAGATATTGATGGAATATAATCTTTTAAAGAAAATAATAAGAGGAATTTGTACTTCGGAGTTCTAAGAATTGGCATTGATTATTTTATAGGGAAGTAGATAGTAAATAACCCATTGACTTTTCCTATTGATAAAAGCCTTAAACAATGTAAATAAAACCTACAAGTCATCTCAAGGAATATATGAGTTTCTAGTTCACTATCTGAATCAGAACCTGCTTTAAAGTTCTGATAGAAACATCAAAATGGAGCAGTTCATTAGAAAAGAAGATAATTTTTGCTGCAGTGGCAAAGTTCCTATAAGGCAGTGTTCCCCAAATACCCCAAGAATAATTAGAATTACCTGTGAAAGTACACAATCATGGGTCGCACTCTAAACCTACAGAATCAGAAATTTTTATGGAGTGGCCTTGGCATTTAGATCTGAAACAAGGCATCCGTTGTTATGATCTGGGAGGTTGGAACATTATCCTGGTAGTTTTTTTTTTGAATACTTTATGTGGGGGAAAGAAGTACTAAGCATATTCAGTGCATGCAAGAGTTCAAACTGGTTCAAGCCCTGTTATACAAGTGCCCCTGGGGACAACCAGCAGTGACTCCCCCCCAAATACTAATCTGGCAGTAGTCCTTGAATTGCTGAAAGGGTGAATTGGTTCACATCCCAAGGGAAAAAAAATATATGTAGATAGGTAGAGAGATAGGTAGCTAAGTAGATAAACTTTTTCCTATGATCTTTTCAGAAATTCAGGGTATTTCAAGTGAGTAAAGGGAAGGCTTTTCTATAGACCTGTTTTTTTTTTTTTTTGTCTTTCTTAAACACCCCTTATCTCCTCTATCCATTCATATCAGTTAACTCAAGACTGTCTTTCCTACTTCCTCATGCTTCGTACTTTCCTAACAAATGATCATCACATAAAATTAAATAAATTATTCTTACATTAAATAAAGCCGTAGAATAGGTATTTAGAATTTGAGTTTTAGACCTGACCAGAACTCAAAGCTATGTGGACCTTATACCTACGCACTACTTCAGTTTCTACATTACAACAGTTATGAAGTTTTATTTAACACTCCTTATTAGAAGGTAGAATTGTGTCACATTCAGTAGTGTTCACAGGCTACTCCTGGCTCTGTAATCAGGAATAACTACTTGAGGTATCAAACTGGGGTTGACCCATAAAAACAAGTTCCTTGATCCCTGTACCATCTGCCCTCCAGTACCATGTGTCCAACTCAAAGACCTTGAAATTTTATAAAATGCTATTTATTAATCATAGACGTTCAATGTTGTTATAAGCATTGCATATCTTTTACATCCTTGTGGAGGGATCATAACCATTTGTGATGATATTTGTGCTTGATAGAAATGTCTTTACATTTAGATGTGTCCATAAGCGTCATTTGTAGGGTTTTATCCTTTTTTTGAAACCAAGTCAAGTTAGTTTAATCTAAGGCAATAAATTCTTTGAAAAATTATTTTTTACTTCTTTTAGAAAACTCTTGCAGAGAAGTTATTGGCATGGGTTTTATGGCATGGACATCCACATGATACTAATTTGTGAAATGAGTGATAAGTAAAATGAATCACCTGTTGATACTCATTGTGGAAATTAATACATTCAAGTTATGGAGGCTAGGAACATTATGTTTTCTAGGTAAAGTATGGATCAGAAGTGAAAAAAAATTATGTATATAAGTGACGAAAGGTGGGAGTTGTTGTAAACCCTTGTTGAAAGTTCTAGCTAGGTACAGCAATAATACAGGCACAAAATTGCTGTTCCTACATTTTGCAGGTAGAGACAGAAAAATAGAATGGTAGAGTTTTACATTTCCTAAACTTGCTTGTCAACTCAGCATGTCTTCAGTGTAAATACTCATGTGACAGTGGCCTCTGCACTCAGTCACACTTCATAGGAGCCCTTGGTTTCCTTTTCTCCCTCCATTTTAGCAGTGGGCAGCCTGCAACCTTTTGATCAAGCTGACTCTGTACATTACATGACTGAACTCAGCAATGCCAAACATCCTTGAGGAAGCTGACATTTGTGTACTTTGAATGAAAAAAAAAAGAAAAGTGAATCCCAACTGCTTCCTCCTGCCCTTTTGATTAAGAGAACGGTAAGTCAGCAGGAGAGGTGCTGCTTTTAACAAGCAGGGGTGTGCAGAACTGATTGGTATCTTTCTTTGTAAAAAGTAGAAAAGATTGATGTTAAACAACACTAATCAGAGTTGATTACAGGGACTGAATGAATTCATTGATGGGAAAGAGCCATGGTTCCAGAGACAACAAAAGAGATTAGAAAATAGGGGAATAGTATTTGGAATAGTTCTGCTCATCTCTGGCAACTGGAATCATTGCCCCTAGCTCCTTGACTGCTCCTTGGAATAGACTCTTGTGGACACTCAGTTCTCTGTGGGGAATCCCTTCTCTCTGAACAACTTGATCACCTTAAAGTGGTGTTCCCATCACAACCTGAGTAGGCATTACCTACCTCTAAAACCTTATTCTCAGCTAAATATTGCCCTATGCTGTCTGAAACAATCTGTCTCGATGTACCAGAATCTTCCTTTGTTTCATTATTTACCTCTACTTGGTGAAACCCTTGCCACCTTCTCTGCTCTTTGCCTGATCAACTTCTCCCATCTTTCAAGTTTCCATATGAGGTACCAACTCTGCTAATCTGTTACTAAGATTCTTCATTAAAATCGAGGATTCTAGAAGCCTGCTGCCTAACTGCATATAAGCTTAATTCAGGTATAGCATATATCACTCTGCATTTTAATTAGTTGTATTTTCATTTCCCTTGTCCATCAGAAGACTGAAATTTTGAGTGCAGGAATGATATCTTTTTTCTTCAGATTTGTAATGATGTAAAGCACACAGCACATATTTGGATTTCACATTTAGTTAGGAATAAATCAGTCTATCAATCTATGTAATAAATTAATAATTCAATATATCAGTACTCCCTTTTTAGCTATTTTTCTATTTTAAGTAATTGCCTACAATGAAAGAATTCAGAGAACTTCTCACACAGCTATATAATTTAATAGTTACCTGTTTCTCAAAGAACATAGGAAGTAGAGAATGAAAATGAGGAAAGTTTACCCTCTATCTCACTTGTGGTTTTTAGGTAGTTCTAGAAACACTCTGGCTTTTAAAATGGCATATTATTTTAGGGAAATAATCTTCTACACTGATATTATTATTTCTTTGTTTTGTTTTAAAAAATAACTTCATTAAATAAACACCATGATTCACAAAGTTGTTCACAAAACAGTTGTTTCAGGTATTCAATAATCCAACAGGCCCTGCCACCAATGTGTCCTTAGCACCACCAAAGTCCCTAGATTCCACCCACCCCCATGTCTACTCCCTTAGCAGGCATTGATTAATTTATTTTATATTGCTTATTACAACATACATCTCATAAAGGTATTACTAAAGTCAAGACCTTTTTACTGAGCTGTTATATGCAAGTTAGGGCATCTATGTTATTACTCTCACTTATTCAACTTAAAGAGCTTCTGCTCAATTTTTTAACAGAGTTGAGTAGAACGTTAATTTGTTAAAAAATTATGGAATGCTTTATGAATTTGTGTGTCATCCTTGCTCAGGGCCATGCTAATCTTCTCTATATTGTTCCAATTTTAGTATATGTGCAGCCAAAGCAATACAACATTATCATTTCTGACCAGCAAATGAATGTGTTTTTTACAAAACCAGGACAAAGCAATATCTATAATGCTTTTGTATATCTTCATTAGGAAACCCCAACTACTCAATTTACATCATGAACCTAATACTGTCTCCTGCTTCATGTAAATAACTTTGTCCATAGTGAATACATTGCTCAAACACTTCAGAATTCTTGATAAATATTATCTAATAAATGTATATTTTATCTTTATAAAAATAATGTCACTTTAAACTCTCATAGATATGTGTTTCTTCTTTTATAGCAACAACAATATCTCCACTCATGACACTGAAAGTAGAACATAAAAGGAATTACTTGGCGTTTGCTCACACTTGATCACTGCACCATTTTAATGTCATTTTCAATATTATTCCTTCTCACCTTGGGATTTAGAAAGGAGTAGTTGTTGGGTTTTGTTGTTAAGAATGTTACAGAATAAGGAGGGGGAGGCCCTGACATATTTTATTGCACGAGGTGATGGAGTTCCAAATAGACTAAGTATTATTCTACCACATTTCCCCAAATATTATTTAAACCAGTGTCTAAAAGATGTAAGCAGTGGTTTGGAACCATTTTAATGATTGTAAAGTCACTTTTATTTGTGCTATCCCTTTCCCCCTTGATTTAGTTGTTATTGTTATAGCCAAGGAGCCATAATCTCACTTGGTGTTTGTTAACATCTTTTGTGGTGTTCCCCAGGACCCATACACTTGATAGCAGGGCTAACAGGTCAGTCATGTGTCCAGCTAGCAAATTCTGGTGGTCCTTGCACACACTTTCAGTTGCAATGATCTCCAGAGGTCAGATACACTTCGTTGTGGTGCTCACAGTTTATTAGTGGTGATTTGCAGGACATGGGGTACACAGGGTTCATAATTTGCCTTCTATTTATGGTGGCTGCTGCTGGCAGGTGAACCTGTGATGTCATGCTTAAAAGGCAGGTACTGTAATGCCAAGCAACCCTAAGTTCCCATTTTCATTTTTTTTTTTTTTCTTTTTTGGTCACAAAAATTAACCCTGGTGATGTCCAGCACTTATTCCTGGCTCTGCACTTAGGAATTACCCCTGGCGGTGCTTGGGGATATATGGGATGCCAGGATTCAAACCCTGGTCAGCTGTATACCAGGTAAACACCCTACTTGCTGTGCTGTTGCTCTGCTCTGCCATTTTCATTTTTATATGAGACAATACTTCAATTAGTCATCCGCTCACTTTTCAGTGCAATTGCAGTTTTCCTTTATATTGAAGTTTTATTCATAAATCTTAAAGCGCATCCCCTATCAGTACATCAAGTGCTTCCTTAATCTTTGATGCACAGTATTCCACCAGATGAATGTATCAAATTTATTTTCCTATTTACTATTTTTTACTTCAATGACTCAGAGAACCACCTTGAACATGAATCATTACACAAGTGTTTAGGATTAATTATCAGAAATAAAATTGTTGATCAAAGGTTACATGTATTTTAAATTTTGAGAAATTTGCCAAGTTGATCTCAACAGGGGTTATAGAACTGAGCATGGACACTGGCAATATTTGAAAGTCTCTTTATACCCCTAACCTCAACAAAATATTTATTTGTCTGACTTTGAATTTTTTCCAAATATATACAGGTAAAATTTTTAAATCTCTGTGTACTTTTAATGTGCACTTTCCTGATTATGGGTGATACTGAACATTTTTTGACATGCTTAATGGTTTTCGTGCTTATTTTTTCCCTTCACCAGTGTGTACTTCCTACCACTAATGTTCCCAATTTCTTTACTATCCCCCCATCTCTATTTTTATATGAGGTATCTTCATTTCCTTCAACTTTTCTTTTTGTTGGATTTAGTCTTATATCACTGATTTCTTAGTGTTTATATATTATAAAGCCATTTTTTAACTTTATTAGCTGCCATTTATCCCTAGTTTACCTTTAGGCTTAAATTGTTTTGCTTATTTTTGAGGTATATATGTTAGCTTTTAATATCATCATATTTGCCCATCTTTTGTCATGGGTTTCTAGTTATTGAGTCAAAGATAGAAAGTCCATCCTAAGTTGATGAAAAAACTCACAATATTCCTCTTTTAACACTTTGATAGTTTTGATTTTTATTTTGAAAATCATGATCCATTGAATCAGAGCTTGAATACAGGAGATATTTTCAGGATTAAAAAGAACCTAATAAAAGAGAAGCCATAGTATTCCCATAGCTTGCTGAGCTGTGGCGGTCGTACTGTCATATCCTCATATAGTAAATCTCATAGTTTTCTTTCTTAGTTTTTTTTTTTCAGAAATACAATTAAGATGGAAAAGAACAATCTGGACTTTTAAATTAAAGTTAAGAACAGTTATGTTTAACCTTTGTTTCCTCATAACATGTTGCCATTTACTCGTTTGGGTTTTGTTTGTTCTGTGAGAGGCCATGTACTAGCAGAGAAGCCATGAGCTAATGGGCATTATTTATTGGTTCAAATTATAGTATCCTATGCAATTCAGCACTAAAATCTCATTAATTGTGAGGTGAAAACTGATATAAAAGTAGGGCATAGAACCTAGCCCTCGAGTCAGAAGCCCTGAATTCATATGTTGTACCCCAGAGCACCTTTGTTGGCATGATTTTAGCAGCATAAAATGGAAAGAGTGAAAATGTTATTTCAATAACAGTAAGAAAATATTTTTGTTTTATAAGTTATTTTTTTATTAAGACACCATGATTTACAAAGTCATTTGTAATAGAGTTTTAGGTAACGACCCACACCGTCCCACCACTAGCCAACTCCCTACACCGGCCCCCAGGTTCCTGCCCAACACCCAGTCCCCAGCCCCCCTATTTTTTAATTAAACATTATACCACTGAGATACAACTTTTTGGGGCCCTCTAGGGTGGTGAATTTGTTAGTTTGAGACGCACAAGCGCGCCCGCGGAAGCTGGTTTCTGCCTGCCGGTGTACCTGTGTCTGAGGCTCAGCATTCCTGGGGTTGAAATACTCTCCTCTGAAGGGCGGGTCTCTGCAGGGCGGGTCCTTTAGGCTGGGTCTGACAAGCTGGCGAGACGTTAATCTTGCTGGAGAGTGGATTAATATGCTGGGGAGATCTTACCAGCTGAGAGTGTGGATTGTACACAGATCGCCGCCAGCAAGGTGTGGGAGTTTCTCTGGCCTCCTCCGAGGCGCCCGCTCGAGCAAATCGATGAGTAACGGGTTCAAGTGATCAGTGATCAAGTGATCAAGTGAGATTACAACACGCTCATGTTTAGAGGTTTTGGTCACATAGTGTTCCAGCACCCACCCCCTCCACCAGCGCCCATTTCCCACCACCAATGTCGCCACTTCCCTCCCCTCTCCCAAGCCTGCCTAAATGTCAGGTTCTTTATCTTTTTTCTCTTTCCCTCTCTCTCTTTTCCTTCTCTTACACATTTTGGGTTGCACTACATACACTTAGAAGCCAACATGTGCATTTTTTTTGCCTGTATTTAATGTTCAGTTCTATGTTGGTGTTAGCCCTTTCGACATTTATTCACACATGTTCCCTTCTCTGTCTTACCTAACCTCTGACTCCCACATATTTGTGGTAATTTCCACTTTTGGTAAGACCACCTGATATATTTATGCCATGCAAAAAAAATGCAGTCATTCTATATCTCTCTCTTTCTTTCTGACTAATTTCACTCAACATGATCTTTTCCATGTCCATCCATTTATAGGCAAATTTCATAACTTCATTTTTTCCTAACAGCTGCATAGTATTCCATTGTGTAGATGTACCACCATTTCTTTATCCAGTCATCAGTGCTTGGGCACACTAGTTGTTTCCAGGTTCTGGCCCCAGCCTGCCCTTTATATGGACAGTTTTTTTAAAATTACTTTTATTAAGCTCTGTGTTTCAAATGCTATTAATATTTTCTTATGCACATAATACCAATACCACACACATCAGTGTGTTTCCCTCTCCCAAGGACCTTAAACCATTCTTTTCTAAGCAATGCCTTCTCCCCAACTAACCCCCCTCTCCCTCACAACTCAGGTGTGTGGATCCGTTCTCCCATTATTTTGCATTGGATCTTTGTTGCTACCTTGCTGTGACTCTTGAAATCCCATATATGAGAGATCATTCTATAGCTATCCTTTCCTTCTGACAGGCTTCATTCAGCATGACATCCAAATGGAAATGGACAGATTTTAAAAGTATCTAGTATTCTTTGGTAAATTTATTTGATTGTTGATGTTCATTAATTATTCATTAATTATTGATTAATCAGTGAAGTTATTAATTGATTATTTTTTCAACTTATGGTATACAAATTTTTTGGAGAAAAATTTTAAGTAAAAATATTATTTTTACCACTTGACAGTTAATATTTGCTGACCTTATATATTTTTTCTCCATTAAGAAAACGTTCTTTTAACAAATATCTGGAATATTTTTGCTGGAAAATAATGCTGGAGTTACAGCCAAACACATACATACTAAAAACATATTGTTTTCTTCAAAGAGCTAAAATTTAGAAAGGATGAGCTGAATATAAACTAGTACACACAGAATCACTGTATCACTTGTCTTCCCATTGTTCATCGATTTGCTCCGAGCAGGCCTCATTCCCATGACCTGAAGGATTGGTTTGAGGCTCTACATGTTCCTGGAGCAAGCAGATGCCCTTGGGCTACACTAGCATGCGACAGAACATATGGAGATGTTACATATAGAATAGTATATTTGAAATCAGTAAGTTCTGTAAAGAGCAATAAAGGAGGAGTATAGGAAGCGCCTAAAAAGGAATATCTCCATGATCCGGTACAGCCAAAGAATCCTATGCATTTAGCTGTCATCATTACATAAGGATATAAATGTAAGGATAGCTCAATCTCCCAATGTACTTAATAGACTTTCTGTTATCAGGTGAATACTCAGAATTAAACATGTGTAAGTGACCAATCATTTATGAATGCATTTGCTTGGTTCTCAGAAACTAATGACAGAACATGTCAAACTTTTCTACAGGCATCTCCTATATATTTGGGATGTCTCTTTCATCTCAGATTAAACATCAACCTTCGAACTCATCATATTTGTCATTGAGGGTGAGGGACGTCTACCAATGTGATTAGAAACTTGGGGGATTCTTTTTCAAATTGTGTGATAGGATTAGCTCTAATAGATGGGACAGCAGCATCTCAGCTGGAGAAGGACTCATTAGATACAAGCATCTCCCCTGTGAAGCCAGAAGCTCAGAGGCTATGATGGATTACGGTATGCCTACTAAAATTATGATGCTGGTGTATTGCTTCCTCACCTTTATTCAGATCCAGATCATTGGCAAAGTGGAGCTTCTTGTTGCTCCATGGTCTAGCCCTAATTTGCCTAAATATTACCAATGTGATGTCCTGCTACTCCCAACACAAAACAAATGAGTTGCTGTTAACAATTCCGAATGATCCTTTATGTTCTTGTAGTTTATTGTCTTTGAAGTGATTTCTGTTGCTTCTATGTTCTCTAAAGTTCCATCGGTCCTTTCATACCTTACTTAAAGGAAATTCTTTTGGAATTGCAATCCTTAACTCATATGTATTTTCTCTACCAAGCTATCATTTACCTATGCATTGATGCATCAGTAATCTACCCATTTTCCCCTGGCACTTGAAATGTATTATAAAAAGGTAATTAAATGAACAGTATCACTGTATCACTGTCTTCCTGTTCATCGTCGATTTGCTCAAGCGGGCACCAGTAACATCTCCATATGACCTGTCTCATGCAAGTAGAGCCCAAGGACACCTGCTTGCTCCAGGAACATAAAGAGCCTCAAACCATTCCATCAGGTCATGGGAATGAGGTCTATAATTGTTACTGGTATCTGGCATATCAAATACAACACAGGTAGCTTGCCAGGCTCTGCCGTGTGGATAGCATACTCTTGTAGTCATCTCAAAATTCAGCATTTATTGATGAACAGCGCGCCACTTGCAGCTGTGCGAGCCGGGCTGTGATAGGCTGGTCTGCTGGGTCGAGTTCTGATGAGGGGGAAGTCTGTCTTGTTGTGAGGCTCTGCTGGGGTGGCAGGCCAGGGCTAGACCCTGCCATCCCTCCCGGCACCTCATGAGTGGCTGGGCACAGAGAGAGCCAGTAGCAGCTCTGCCCCATGTCTGTCTCATGAATGAACAGTAAAATGGGAAATAGATGACAGATAGTGAAATATGGAAAGTAGTAAAATAAAAGCTGTCTTGAGTGAATCCTGTATTCTGCGCTCTACAAAATGTGAATTACAGGAGGCATAGAGACAATACAGAGCTTAATGCACATGCTTTGCATGCAGCCAACCTGGTCCCCTGAACACAACCTGGTCCATGCAGCCAACCTGGTCCCCTGAACACAACCTATCCCTAGTACAACCTGGTCCCCTGAACACCATCAGGAATAGTGTGGAAGGCCCAGTACACGACTGGGTTACCTCAGTGCTCCTTGGCACTTCAAAGGTCAAGGAGCACTGTGTGCTGAGGTCCCTCACAATGAATCTCTAGTCAGGTTGTCTGAGAATCCTTGGAATGGGCCCCAGGATATTGTGAGCACCACTTAAAAGCCCCTCCTGTACAAACAGAAAATATTTAAATACTATATGAACCCTTTTCTTTTACTTGCCTAGGATGAGAGAGGGTCTCTGGCAACTTCCTGGCCTGCTTTCAGTGTGTGAGACCATTTGAACAAGGTCTCCTTTTAGAATTTTTGAAGAACTCTAGTTAATGTGCCCACTTTACTTAGAAGCATGCAGACTTTACTGACTGCTTTTATTTGATACCTGTTGGTTGGCACAGTGAGGCTGTATCTTGTTTCCTCCCTGAGTACTAAAGATAAGAAAGTGAATACATTTTATAAGGCCTTTGTGCCCCTGATTAGTTGAATCTGCTGTTCTCAAATATTATTTGCTTTTCCCAAGGTCTAGACAACAGCAGATTTACTTCTAAAATTCTATTATTTCTAAATATTTTTCACAAATAAAAGATACCATGGGAGGATAAATAAAGCATTAATTTAATAATAAGTTCTGGTACCTTTAGAAAAAGCAAATACCAGGATGCACCTGATTATTAGAAATAGTGGCTTATGGAGGCATGTAGCTTGGCCTTAGTCAGTAACCCAATACACTCATATCTGATGAGACTAGAGTGAAAAAATAGCACTTCAAGCATAGAGTCAAGTTTAGTTAGTTATGAGTTAAGGTGAAGTCAGTACTATTTAAAGTTTCATTTTATTTTTAGGTCTCACTAGTTAAGTGTTGTGTTTCCAAGAAAGTAAAAGATGTGTATCCAGACCAAGAAAGTCTTTTAATATAATGTACCTGATGAAACGAATGCAACTATTGATAATGTACTTGAGAAACATATAGAAAATCACACAGAGTAATCAGGGCACATATAATTGTGCCTAATTACGAATTTTAGATTTAAATATTTTTTTTTGTATCACATGAGGGCTAGAGTAAACAATTCCATTGGACCACAGGACTAGACAAAAAAAACAAAAAGAACTCATGTTTGCAAATTGCTGGAGTAGATTTAGAAGGTGCCAGACCGGGAAACTTAGGAAGAGAAAAAGAAGAGCATCTAGGAAAGTGTTACCAACACAGACTGCTGCCAGTCAGACATCCAGAGCTCTGCCCTCCACCAAAACTCTGAGATGGAGTCTTCGTCTCACCTCTGGTAGGAAGCATTTTCTATGATTTTGTAATGTAATTGTGCAGTGATTTGATAACAGAAGTTAAGCCTATACATTTTCATAATCACCTTCTTCAGAACACATCCATTATGCAAAGGAGGGAAACTTGTATAGCGATAATGATAATGTTTTATTTTAGGTATACTAAGTGCTTTCACTTATATTATCTCATTTGGTCTGACAATAAAATTCAAGTAGGTGCTATCCATTTTAGAGGTGAGGAAAATAAAGTCCTAGAAAAATGTTAAATTTTTTTGAGAGAATTAGAATTTTCCCTCCCTCATTCCATCTCTCTCACTCTCTCTCTCTCTCTCTATCTGACTATCTCTATCTCTTTGTCTCTCTCTCTCTCTCTCTCTCTCTCTCTCTCACACACACACACACACACACACACACACACTGTAATAGATTTTTTTTTTTGCTTTTTTTGGGGTCACACCTGGCGTTTCTCAAGGGGTACTCCTGGCTCTACACTCGGGAATTACTCCTGGCGGTACTCAGAGGACCATATGTGATGCCGGGGATCAAATTCGAGTCAGCTGCTTGCAAGGCAAACGCCATACTCACTGTGCTATCGCTCCGGCCCCCCGCTGTAATAGATCTTTAAAAACCTCTAGTTATGTTTTGTACCTTTGAAAATCTAACAAGAATACTTTTTAATAATACCATGTAGATTTGATTCTTTTTCTACTACTTATTATATTATAGTAGCAAGTTTTCAATTTTCTAAGCCTTGGTTTTTCATCTATAAAATGGAAATAATAGCAACAGGGAGATCAGGCACTTTCTCTCAAGATACACTATTTTGAAGTGAAACAAGGGCCATGCATTTTAGGTAAACAATATTAGATGAAGGAATAGCCCCTTAGTCTTGCAAAGTGTGACTTTAACTATTCTTCTCCACCAGTGTCCTGGTCATCAAAAAACATTATGTTCCACAAGATATAAAGCAGAACTGTTTATAAAAGTGTTTTTTAAGATCGCAGTATAAAAGAATGATTAGGCTTCTTCTTTCTTTAAAAAGTAGACGGGAGAAGAAACTTTTCTAAATACACCCCAACCCAACAAAAATTAACATCGGGTTATGTTTTTTAAATATATATCTATATGTTTTTTAAATATATATGTTTTGAAATATATATGTTTTGAAATATATATGTTTTAATGTCTTTAAATATATAGATATATATTAAAATGTTATTAGGGAGAAAATAATTTTAATTCCTCACGTTATCCTTTTTGTTTGTTTGAGAGCACCCAGTTGAGCTCTCAAATGCCTACTGGGGTTCTGGGAATTGCCCCTGGTGGTGACATGGGACTGGGATACTGCCTGGGGCTCTGTCATGCAAAGCCTGAACTCCAACTCTCTGAGCCATCACCCCATCTGCTATCTTTAAAACATGAAACTGAAACTTAAGAGAAGACTAAAACATATATAAAGATCTAGTCATTCTTCTAATCAGAATCATCTTGTAAATCCTTCGAGAAAAAACACTTATGTATGTGCTATTATATATAGATACGTGTCAGGGAACACCGCCAGGTCCCCAACAGTGCCAGGAAGTGAGTTCCCTTCTACCTCTGAAGCCCGTGGGGAATGGATGAAGACTCAGGAATCCAATGCAGTTTTAAAATGCTCTTTACTTATCACAGGTTCAGGCATACAAATCAGCAATAGGAAAAACCCTGTGCTTAGGATTCCCTTAGAACCCCAGGCACGTAGGCCAAGACGGCGGGCCACCATGTGTTAAGGCCCTGTAGAGAGGAGACAAAGACAAGACTTCCAAGAAGAGTGCAAGCCCCAAAAGAGAGCCCAAAAAGAGAGTCCATATATATATATATATATATATATATATATATATATATATATATATAGAGAGAGAGAGAGAGAGAGAGAGAGAGAGAGGAAGCAGGTTGGTTTTATACCCCCTGCAACTCAGACCTCCCACTGTTATGGGAAGCAGGAAGGGTCAAATGCCCTCAGGTAATTTCTCTCAGCACCTCACCTAGGCCCTATTATATGCTAATGTTTTGAGCCTAGATCTGCCTGGAAATTCCTTTATAAGGTAGAGAAGGGTGTTTCTGAGATGGCATGTCTCTGTACCAAAGACTAATACTAATGTCAGTTAAATATTTCTCCAAGCCTTCACAAGAGTCTCGTCTACTTCACAGTAGTTTTGTATTTTAGTTGCTTTGAGTTATCAGGGAGCCATGCTTGGTTGCTTGGAGGCAAACAGCATTTCTCTCTGGTCTAATTACTTAGAGATCCAACGTGGCCAGGCTAATATGCTGGTAAGATCTAGTTAGTCCCACGGTGATTGTGGTAGCATGAGAGAATATTTGTATCAGCCAGTATAGAATACATGGTCAGATAAACTGCCACATTTAGACTACTCCCTTATCTACGAAGTGACCCACAGGAGGCAATCCAGGGCAGATGCAGAGGTTCTTAGAGGAGTCCCTGCAACACATACATATCCTGTTTCAGTAATACAAAATATATTGTGATTAAAATTGAAATTAAATGCCTTGTAACTTGACACAGAGCATGTAAATTGTCCTTATTCTTTTTCTTCAGCAAATTCAGACTATTCCTTGCGGGAATGTACCACAGTTGTTTAATCCATCAATGAATATTTAGTGAATACTATTACTTTTTATAATCAGGAAAATTTAATGCCATTTTTAATGTATGTGCTGTGTGTTAGCATAGGATAATTCAAAACCTCATTGTTTATTATATGATCATAGGAGTAAAATCACTGTATGTATGTATGCATACATGCATATAAGGGTATCCAATTAGAAACTATTATTTGATTTGTAATTTTACAGTATAAAAAAATGTTACCGTATGAGATGACAGTGTGGCTGGAGGCAAATGGGGTAATATTTCTTGTGATCATAGCTGAATTGTGGCCTCTCAGTGAAAGTTGGCAACTTCTTGGGAGTTTTAATGCAGTCACTGATTAGAGTGTCTGAGATTTTATTACAATTTCCATTTGAGTTAAAACTGATTTTGTCTTCAAAATAAAAGCCTTTAAAACCAGAAAATAATTATTTTTATGGCAAGATGCCTAAATTCTTTTATTTTTATCTCTTAACATAAGAAAAGAAAAGTACTAAGAAATCATTGAAAAGTTGACTCAAAAACAGAATGCTTTTTGAATATTAGAACTGCAGAATGTTATTCTCCAAATACCTGCTAATGTCCTAGGCACCAACATAGAGAAAGCCCTCAAGTAGAAAATAATTTATGCCTAGAATTACCGTGATGCTAGTAAAAAGGCAATTGAGACTTTTCAAAACTATATTGCTGCAGGTTAAAAAACACTTTTATTTTTACCCGTGTGCTTTTGAATAGAAGGGAAGAATCTTGTTAATTGGCATTGGAATGATCTCGCCACGCGTAAAATGTGAATTATTACACAATTACGATCCTGAAAAGAAATGCAT